>JABWIB010006117.1:13227-28786 GCA_016617825.1 Platyplectrum ornatum
TGCATGCAGGGAGAATACTTTATTGTTGCATGTTGCACACAGATACTGACCATGCATTGAGCATGCCTATAATGTAAAATTGCTGTCCTTTCCACACCCACTAGTTCTCGCATCCACCTCACCGGCCTGAATTCGCTTAATGGGCGCGCCGGCCCTGCATATGCATATTTGCAACGATCAGGTGTTATCAAATCCCATCCATAGGAAAACAATATCATTTTTGTATCCTTTGAGTTTGTATTCTGAAAATTATGTGTATTTTCATAAATACTATTCCTTCAGCATAAAAGCTGTTAAATAAAAAGATTCTCCAAGCAAAACCTCCACTACAGATCATTACATGTGATAGCTTAAGTCAAAATAAAAAAAACTAACTTAAACTCAATTAAAACAGCACTAACTTAAACTCAATTAAAAAAAACATACACTTTAGAAGAAAACTATGTTTCTAATACATCAGCTAACATTCAGATAGATTGACTCCAGACAATCTACTGCAACACAATGAAATATAGGTAAATAGCATATTATTTGCGATAAGTCCCAAGAGAAGCCAAATCTAAAGGGTGAATTTATGACTTGTGTTGCGGAGCAGATAATTCTTTCTAAAGACAAATGTTGCAAACAACTGGGATATAAAATCTTAATAGGACATTCTAAATGTGTGAGAATCTCATAAAAAACAGGTGCTGCATTATAATGATGCGGCCCCACTGTGCTTCCATTCTAAAATGAACAAATGTTTCCAATTCCCCCCGTTGTCTAGTTCTTGGTACAAGCATTTCATTCTTTACAATTGCTAGTCCCTTAGTTAAGGTCTCTTGCTTCCTGTGTATTTTTAATTTAGTTGTAACTTCCATAAAGAATGTAAAAAAGAACAAATAATACTTGAAATAAGATTAAAAGGAGGTTTAAGGATTGCTATAAGAAATAACTGATTCTTAACGTGTAAATACCTTTCTTATAGTAATAGTATACTGTGGCCACATCTTGTACTCGGAGCGTTTTATGCTGCATGAATAAAGAGCAGATTTCCATCTCCCATCAATCCCTAGAAGCTAGTTAACATGACTTAGTAATTGTAGACTATAATTGCTCACAGACTGTAGCAGCATATCTGACAATGGAGAGACATTCAATACAACATTGAATGGGCAAAAAAGCGCACAATGTCAGTAATGTCTGAAATAAACATTTCAGGGAACAACATTTGCTGGCCTAATTTTAATTAACTGACCAGTTCTGATGTTTAGGTATTATGTGTAATTACCTGCTTTGTGTTTAGTCACCGGTTAAGCCTTTCATTTGTGTGGAGTACTTAATTACAGGTATATGTCTCTAGGTTGGGTATGTACAATGCCTTTCTGCATCTGTAGTACAATACAATTGAAAAACGTTCCTCCACTAGTTGAATGCAGGCAAGACCTGATATAAACAAACACATTATACATAAAACAGGAGAAAAAATGGGGTCATTCTAGTGATTTTGGTGTATTTGCTCATGAAGGACCAGATCAAAGCGTGTTGCTTTCTGCACACTAGGTGCTGTAGATGTCCGTAATTTAAGGTGTGCATATGTACTGCGTACAGTATATTATATAAAAATGTATGTAGGTATGTATGTATGTGTGTATGGATGGATCTATGGGCTCTATTTTTAAAATATTCTAAACGATGCGGGACCAGGCTCCCATTTTGTGAAATATTATTTATTATTTTATTAAATTTTTTTTTTGGGGGGGGGCGGAGGGAGTGAGGGGGGACGGAGGGAGGGAGGAAGGATGGTGCCGCCACCCAATTAGGACAAGGATGGGAGGCACTTATGTAGCTATCGCATGATGTGATAGCAACATTCACTGTCAGCTTTCTCGCTGGGAGTGGAGGCAAAACCTTCGCTACCAGCGTATTTAAATAGGCGATAGTGCCGGCCAGCATGCAGAAGAACGGGCAGGCGTAGACTTAAGCATCAGCAGTGAAAACTATCGTTGAAAAACTGGCACTATCACCTCAATTCGAATTTTATAAATAGAGCCCAATGTATATATATGCATGTGTGTTCCAGCATAACTTTCCTGGATCAATGTACAACAAACTTGGTACACATATGCCTTACAATCTGGCAAAAATGCTGGCACCCCTGGCACACAAAGTTTACCCCTAGCACCCACAAATCAGTGTGAAATCACTAGTCAAGACCAGTGTGCCCATGAGGAACTGTTGGACTGATGAGCTCTCAGATGCTGCTGCAGCCCCCATCAGCATGGTAGGTGAGAATGGTAGGGAACAGTCAGAGCCGATTGGCTGTTTCATAGCTCTCTGCATGAGCTGGTGTAAGGAGCTTGCAGTCAGAATGTGGTGCGTGAGGCAGAGGTTGTGCTGATATGAATCTTTGAATTCCTCAATTTATTTTGGAGGAATCATTGGGTAAGAGAGGATCCACAGTAGGACTGGGGTACTGACCTGTAGTTTGATATTAAAAGAGAGTAACCTGCAGCACATCTCTAACTTATGAGTACTGCTGAATAGACAGAGTAACATTGAATATATAAGATCAATTGTAGGTATTTTGGCCAAGGAAGTGGACCTTATTTTCAAATCAAATACGTGCAACGCCTGGGAACAACGGCTAGTATTATAATATGCATGGTTATATTTGGGTACATAGTGTGCAATCTTCAGACCCCTAATATAACCCACATATTTTATAGTATGTACTATAAGTATAAATGTAGGGTATAGATACATGTTGTGCATATGGGGCAGTGGCAAATGCAGGATTTTTAATGATGGAGGTTCCAAATGCTTGTAATGCATGTAGGGTATACTAGAGTTGTGGAGAAGGTGCACTACATAAAGTACATATTGGATATATTAGGTGTTGGGTAATGGCACATATTAAAATATATGGTAATATCTTTGTCTAATAGATAATATCTGGGTAGCGGAACTGTTTTTTGTTAGTAGTAGAGTAGAGTTGGTAGTAGAGGAACACAGTGTGCCATCCTTTATCTTTCCTGGAAATTGTTAAACAATCACTTATAATAATTTTGCTGTACTTAGTTTTCTTCCTTTTTACTGTAATTTATCTATAATGCTTCGACTACTAACCAACAAAACCTGCCACATTTCTACACCCACTGTTTTTAGCCAGCCAGGCTGTCGGAGTCACCACTGTGTGCGGATCTGCGCAAAATTAATTAATTTTAAAACTTTTGTTTTCATATATAAAAACCAGCAGTGATGCACGCTGCGGCGCCAGAAACTCTGAATCAGCTCCTAGATTCTTAATAACCCCTTTAATTATATATATTAAGTACTTAATATAATAATATTGTATGGCTTCTCTCCATTTCTACTGCATCTTTCCATAATTTTTCAAGAATGTACTTTAAATCTAACTGGTAATTATATTCATTATTTGGCTAATAGTATAATATATTATGACTAATAATGTACTTGATACAGAAAAACATAGGCCTATGGCTAATGTGCCTGGTTCTGTTTTTGGAGTATTTTTGGAAAAAGACAGATACACACAAAATACACAGATTTTTATGTCTGTATGTATATTTCTCTTTAGAAAATCTGCTAAGAGTTTATAACTTCAAAATGAAGTGTCTGATATTTATTAACCCTCAAAACAGAGATTATCATTACTGCAGAGAACGATGGGATACTATTCCCAGACTTTGCCTGTAAAGAAAACAAATCTTAAAAATTGTTTAATAAAATCAGTGGTGTTTTTTGTTCATATGAACAAGGATCAGCTTTGAGGATTAAAAAGTAAGATGAAATAATAAAAAAAAAACACTTAGCTGACGCCAATCTCTGAAGTGCTGAAAGACAAGTTCTGGTGGCTGAACGGTAAGACAATTACCAGGGGAAGTCACAGAATTACTGTATATACTTGAGTATAAGCCTTGTTTTTCAGCACATTTTTATGTCTACCCCCTCGGCTTATACTTTTTTTTAGGGGAAATTAGGTGCCTTGGCTTATATTCGGGTCGGCTTATACTCAAGTATATACAGTAAATAACTGCGCATGCGCAATGACTGCACTGCAGATGTGCGCTCAGTGGTGCTTCAATCAGAAATGGAGACTTCAAATGTCATCAAATACAAGGTAAGTTTTGAAAAACTATTAGAAAGATGATGTCATGGTCTCTGCGATGGGGACTAAACTTGCTGCAGCATTGTTACTATAAAAAAGGCCATAGTTACTGAATGCCATACTGTCTCATACATAAACTGAATGCCATACTGTCTCATACATAAACTGAATGCCATACTTTCTCTTTAATCATAAGGCACTTAGCATAGAGGGCCCAATCTGGAAAAGGATGCAACTCTGCATGAATCATGCACACTGTATTTCAGAGTGCACAACATGGGCTGGTTGCATTTGATCCAAAGGCACATGCAATACTACATCTTGGAATATTTTACAAGTATGGCCCATTGCATACGGGAACATGTAGTCAAGCTCTATTTTCTTACATGACCATATATGCTGAATAAGTATATGGCATTACACTGTAATTTGGATGGTAAATGGGTTCTGATCAATGCAAGTGCCTCTGTGATAATAGAAATGTACAAATCAAATAAAAAAGAATTTTTTTAGTATTTAACTCAGTCAGTAAATTCAGTTATAAAAGTAAATAGTAAAAGGTATATAAAAATAACTGGTATAGGTTTATGAAGTTTTGCAAATGATCAAGTGCTTCATTTGTTGAATAAATAAGAATATGCTGGCCTTGATAAGTTTGCGTATCTTGTACTTTAAATGCTATGCTATGGTAAAAAAAAATATTAGCCGTAAAGTTAAAACCCGTATTCAAACTGAAATGTGAAAATGACTATAGAGTTTATTGTTTTCTGTTGGACTATAAGTCTGTCTCCTCAAGGATAAAGCACATTTTTGTGGATAAAACAGGCAATTTCAATTTGCAGTTGCAGTTAAACTTTTAGGCCTAAAGTGGAAAAAATGTAACAAACAAATGTCATTTCTAAAATGATATAGGGATGACAGATGTATTAAAATATAATTAATATTTGACCTCAGTAAATAGTTACCACAAATTCATTATATTTGGGAAATAGACATACACAAAGTATATATATATATATATATATATATATATATATATATATATATATATATATATATATATAGACCCTGACTCTAATACACAGAATATATATATATATATATATATATATATATATTTTATATAATACACATACACAAAATATATATATATATATATATATATATATATATATATATATATACATATATATATATATATATATATATATAAATAAAATTACAGGTGCGCTTAGTGCTGTAAATAGATACACAATAAATAAAATAATCCTTTTTGACCAAATCCTTACATCACCAGACTCTCCATCCAAGTCACTCTGGATCAAGACCATCGATCAAGTCGCTCTGTGGCAATATGCTCTGTTCCTTAGCTCCCCCCTGGACAGAGTTAAGGTCCAGAGCGTCTTGCCAAATAGTCAACCAGGATAGCATCCTGGTTGACTATTTGTTTTTCCCCACCACCGAGTGTTTATTGAAGGAATGGAGGACAGTGGTGCAGCGGGTGGGTGACGTAGCTGGAGGATGTTATATATGAAGTGCACATCCTAAATATTTTATCTGGTACACTGATATATATGAAGTATATTGTGAAGTTTTTATATTAAAGACGTATTTCACCATTCAAACGCCCCTGTCTGCTAGTTTTTGTTTCTTATATATATATATATACCTTATATACCGTATATAAATAAAGTATACGCCGACCCAGAAATAAGCTGAGGCACCGAATTTCACCTAAAACTGGGATCACTTATTGACTCGTGTATAAGCCTCCCCCTAGTATGTCTGTCTGTCACCCCTGTGTAAGACTCATTCATGTCACTGATGGATCATTGCCCCATAGAACTGCATTGACTCTGGTCTCAATGTCCCAGCTCCTATAGATCTTTCCCTATATGTCAAAATATAGTGGTGAGGTTTACCATATGATTCAACAAGCATTGGTATGAGATTAAGAAAATCTTACGTAGGCACTGCCATGTTTTGCATCTGGACACTCAACTGAGCTACCTGAAAATGTTATGTGAAACATTTTTTATTGTTTATTTCTTTTTTTTGGCATTAATAATTTATTTTTGTCATTTGTTTAAATATTTTTTTCAGGTTTTTTTTGTATATTTTTTTTATCATCACTTTTTCCAGCCAATCACAGCTCTATGAATATTATTACACTCATGTTCCACCTTACTACACTGGTTCAGTGTGAACGGTGTTGACCAGGGTAGTTTGCAAATTACCAGGGTAATTGAGCAGTGTAAACGGGGTTAATGACCAGGGTAATTCAAAGCCCCAGCAAACTAGAGTTAATTTATGAGTTAATTTATGTAATTTATGAGTTAATTTATGTCATTATAATTGGTTCCGGATAGCACCACCCACAGATTATGAGTGTTCATAGATGATAGGGGTTATATATTGGTCCTCAGAGCACAGCAGCGGCTGTGTGACCCCAATTTCTGCTCTGTTACCTATATGTCAATGTAAAGCTCCTGTGCCATGGTGTAACCCATACAGCACACCATCATGCCTGTGTCAGCACTGTGGGCACAGTGTGGTAGGTAAGTGGCCTGTTGCCTGCCAGTGTCACACTCTCCCCCTCCTTTACCTTATCTCCATCTTAGCTCTGAGCAATGTGTGCAGCTCTGGTATCTGGGGACAGAGAGGAAAACGCTGCCAGACAACAGGAGACCTAAGAAAGCTGCAAGGCAGATTCGGCTATGTAAACTGATAACTGTAACACTGACCCAGCAGCGTGATCATATCCCTCGAGTATAAGCCAAGAGGGGGGCACTTTCAGCACAAAAAATATGCTGAATAGCTAGGCTTATTTTCGAGTATATAAAGTATATAGTTTTTATACATTGTATTTATGATTAATGAATGCATTATAGAGCTGTGTAAAGTACAGACTAAACCTCTGTAGTAGATTTTAGCCTCTGTCCTTAAGAGAAGGTTAATATAAAGAAGATAGAAATAGGGGGAACTCTGTGTGTAAATTGGGACAGAAACAGAGTAATGAGATAATAAGATAGTAAGAACGACATACAGGTCTATAAAATATAATAAAGCCTTGAGTAATGGGGATATTCTTTGAAAGTTAGACTCTCCTGGTGTGGTATTTGAAGAAATCATTTTTCTACCCTTAAGAGAGGTATATACTGTAGAACCCAGATTAGACTCGATACATAATAGGGATGTTTACCCTAGAGAACTGGTTAATCAGTTATTTCTTAGTTCACTACTTTCAATATATTTTTGCACCTTCTTTATCTATGTTTTTGAAGCAGGACTGGTGTAAATGATGATTAAGTCATATATGTAATGATAAGTGTCACCCTGAGTTAAAATAAATGTAGTGTACAATTCAAAGTAGAAAAGAATATAAGAAGTTTGGCATGCAAATTGATTACTTTATTAAGATGCTGTGTCCCTTATGTATGATTTAAAAAAAAATCATATATTTTCAAAGAAGTTCAATAAATGGATTTCAAAGAAATGATTTCCAATATAATCAGGAATCCTGCTGGGTTCCTAACACACTCCTGAATTTTTAGGCCTCGATCCAGACAATCCAGGAGTGGTGTGAACAATATTGTCTCTTTTTGACAGAGAACTTCTAATTTCAACAAGTAAGAAGTTAGTGCATTTCCCAAGCACTCTCCTTGCACACATGGAATTAAAATTTCTGAACTCTGCAGAAGCGTGTAAAACAGAATGATATACATACGATAAGCCCTTAATACAGGAGCCCTCACTTTACAATTGACTCATCTTGCTCACCACATCCCACAGTTGGAAAGCTATATACTATCAGCATTACAATCCTTAAGAGTCTATAAGTTTCCCTTTCACAGCACCCATTTTTCTTGGACTCAGAGCTCCTTATATGTAAATAGGTGTCTCTGAGTCTTAGGTATTATTTGTACTCACAAGCCTAGTTTTATGACATCAATATTCAGAATAGACAGAAAGCAATCCAGGAGGATGGTTGAGCACAAAGCAATGATCATGGGAAGCAATGATCCACAGTCAACGCCTATCGCATTGGACCAGGGACATTATCAAGTCTCATTAGAGGATATGGACCTGATTCAGAAGTGGTTTAAAAACCAGTGTTAAAACCACATTTCCCTGAAACTCTGAATAGCACGGACACTGCATGCACACAGGGCGCGCGCAAAATCTATGAATCAGGTCCTATGAGAGTATCAGTATACAGTAAATAACAATTGTGCATGATGGGTTCTTCAACTATTATTTAAATCATTGGTTAATGATGTGTGTTATATACAATGTAGTGATGGGTAGTTCAGGACTGATTAGTTTAAAAATGAACTAATCTTTATAGTGAACTAGTTCATTCAGTTCAGTTCAGGAAAAGATTAGTTCATCAGGAACTAAAGCAAGTGAGAGGAACTANACNCAGACTGATAGAAATCCCATCAGCTCCATCAGGTCACTCACTGGATTTCTACTTCCTTAATCTGATGCTGTAGTAAAGCTTAGTAGAACACACTGAACAAAGCCCAGCAAAGACGCATATAGTAACAACACTACATCTGCCCCCTCTAGGTCTATGTGTCATGCTACTCACCTTTCTAAGATGCAATCACTGTCCTATTATTAGTCCAAATGTCCAAACACTTGCTGCTAAACCTTCTATTGCATGTATAGGTGCTAATCTTCAGCTGCACTGTAATTTAGGACTCATATACCCCGTTCAGATTGCCTGAAAAAGGCGTCGTTTTCAGCGAAAACGACGCCTTGAGTGGAAATGGCGCCGTTTCAAGGCAATCTGAACGATGCCTTTTTAAAACGGCGCCTACCGATCGGCGGCTCCCAGAGCCGCCGAAAAAGAAGGATTTTCGGCGGCTTGTAGAGCAATCTAAACACGCTGAAGCCGGCATGCCGGCTTCAGCGNGTATNNNGGGAGNNNATTGGACTAAAAAGACATGTGATCATTACGATCACAGTCTTTTTAGCTCCCCTCCCCTTCTGCAGCACGCCGGCTTCACTGTGAAGCCGGCGATTCCTNTGCTGCTTTTAGCTGGAAGCTGCCGATTTCGGCAGCTTCCAGCGACGGCTTTGCCTGCGGCTTTTTTGGCCGCAGGCAATCTGAACGCAGCAATACACTACTCATGATTCAGTACACTAACCTGCTGTGCTCAGACATGGAGTGCCTTGACTCTGGGAGCAGAATCAGTTACATTGTTGTGCTGACTCATGAGTCATTCTCCTGCAAGTAGTTCACTGACTTATCTACCTCACTCACTCAGTACACCAGTTCAGATTCACATCAGATTGAACTACTGTAGTTCTGCAGTCACTGATCAGCTCTGTGACTCATACAGACATAATGATCAGTGCAGTACACGCAAGCTACCATGTGTGACACTGCTGTGCTCAGGAACATGTATGGTACAATTCCAAATCCCTTTATTTTCACCTGCTGCAATATTCTCTTTATTATTATTATTGTTATAAAACTTGATTTTTTTTTTCAGTTATGACTTGTCTGTGGGAACATATACCAACTTCTATAGAAATGGAATGTTTGAAAAAAAATATGAACTGTTGCCAATAGCAACCAGTCAGATTTATTTAGAACCTTTTAGAAGATAATAGCTAGCATATGATTGGTTGCTATATACAACATTTCCACTTCTATAGAGCTGGCACTGTGTGTATATCTATCTATTTCATATCTATCTGTCTGCTTGTCTATCTCGTATCTATCTATCTATCTATCTATCATGAGTATATCTAAGCTGCTGTAGGTGTCACTGCTATGTTCAGACATTGGGCTCCATTTATTAACAATATCGCCTGGCAACATCGCCCCCAGTATTTACTGAGACTTACCTGTCTCTCGGTGTCCCTCGATGTCTCTCGATGATCTGCGGGAGTCCTGGAGCCAGCGATGTGTCTTCGGGTCCCAGCGCATGCGCAGTATATCAGCGCTGGGACTTCGAAAATTTCTAAGTCCCAGTATCGGTATACTGTGCATGCGCCGGGACCCGGAGAAAATTGCTGGCTCCAGGACTCCCGCGGCTCATCTGAAAGGTGAGTAACCTTCGTTTTTTTTATTTTATTTAATTTTTTTTTTCTACTTTTTTGCAGTGTCCCTGCAGTCTCCCCATATGTCTCATCCTTTTACTCCCTCTATTAGAGGGAGGAAAAGGGAGGTCTATGGGGAGACTGCAGGGACACAGCAGTTATCGCTGTCTTCAGACAGCGATCATTTTTCCCTCGGAGCGGTATGTTAATTACCGCTCCGAGGGTTTGTAAATGTAGGACACATCGATTTCATATGATAAAGTCCGAAAACTGACTTTATCATATGAAATCGATAACATCGGGGCTTTGTAAATGGAGCCCATTGTGTGCACTATACTGTAGAGCAGACTCAGTTACACTGTTTCTCTGACTCAGGTCAATAGTTCATACATATAAGTGATCAGCTCTCTGACTGAGTGTCTCACAGTCTGTGAGTGGAATAATGAACAAGAACTAAATGAACTAATCTTCTGAACTAATCTTTTAAGTGAACTAGATCATAATGAACTAGTCACCAAAATGAACTATATTTCCCATCACTAATACAATGAGCTTTGGAGTTATAATACGTTATAATAAACCCTCATAAGACTGTTGAGTAATCAAAATGAAAACAAGTTTCATACATTTTTATATTTTATTGCAGAAAATACTTCCAAAAATCTCCCAAAAAGGTAGTTTATTTATGTAAAAACAAGCCGAATCATTTACAGCTAGATTAAAATACCTTTAAATCAGCATAACAATGTTTTGTACAATATAAAGCTCTGCTCAAAGTCTATAAAAATATTAAACTCTAAAAACCTAATAAAATATGTATGAAAATGTTGTAGTTCGTTCCAGATTAAATATCGATAGTATAAAAAGGGCTTATTGGAATAATAGTCTAAGAATCATTTACAAATCCATTCCAGATGCTAGAAGTACCACTTACTGATTAATGTTTGCATCTTGTCAGGTCATTAATTACAGGATTATGAGCACTTCATCTTAAGGAACAGCCACCACAAGAAGCTTAGAATATAGTTAATCTTTGATGCAAGTTTAAATGAAAAGTAAAAGTATTTTTTCTTCCAACATAGTTATATATATATATATATATATATATATATATATATATATATATTCTTTTTAAAACATATATATATATATATATATATATATATATATATATATATATATATATATATATATATATATATATATATATATATATATATATATATATATATATATATATATATATATATATAATTTCTATTTAAACTGAATTCATGAACACAGAGTTCTTGATAAGGTTCTGTAAAAAGTATTCCATACTATTATTATTAACGCTTATTTATTAGGCGCTACAAAGTGTCCGCAGCGCCGTACAATGGGGGATACAGACAGACAGACAGAATGGGTGGGGGAAGAGGAGCCCTGCTTACATTCTAAGGGAGATTAGGGATTTGATACATAGGGGTAATTAATACTAATCTATTACAGTAAAAAGCTATATATTTGTGTTAATATTAAAAAAAAAGATCTGTAACAGCCTAGCAAAGGAATGCAGCCTATTACATTATTTTATGTGGGTAAATTTAATTGGTACAAACTTCTATTATACAGTTATATGCATTATCCAAAAATTCTTTAAAGAGTCAACATTTCCATATATACCGTGTTTCCCCTATAATAAGACCTAACCTGATAATTAGCCCTACCCTATTTTAGAGTAAACTGTCTAAAATAAGCCCTCCCCCGAAATTAAGCCCTATCTAAATGACAATGAGGTGTCATAATGTCAGCAGGGGGAACAATGAGGTGACATAATGTCAGCAGCACTTGGCGGAACAATGAGGTGCCATAATGTCAGCACCACTTGGGGAACAATGAGGTGTCATTATGTCAGCAGCACTTGGGGGGCCATGAGTGGGTTAAAAGCAGGTCAATAAAATAAGCCCTACCCTGAAAATAAGCCCTATGGTGTTTTTTGGTCCTGAAAAAAAAATAAGACAGTGTCTTATTATCGGGGAAATACGGTACTTACATAGCCTTGTTTGATATATAATAATATTTAATGAATTGTTGATGGAAATAAAGTGTAATGAATGTGCCAACCCACACAACACTCCAATGGGCCCTAGAAAACTTTCAGCCCCAGGTCCACGTATGCACCGTTAAATGCCGATCTGTGCATGTGCAGATTGGCAATTTCAAAGAAGGATGCAATTTCAAACAAGGTAACTGTAAATATACAGCTTTTGCAGTGATTAGCCCTGCTAATTGACAATATCCTGACATGGTGTAAGCTGCCCATAAGGTTAAGAAGGAGGTAATTGTCGTCTGGACAATTACCTGCTTCTAAAAGGCTAGGCATGTTTGTTTAAAAATAAATAAAAAGATTGTAAAATAAAAACTCTGTATTATGTATTTTTTGAACTAATATTTTTAGTTTTTATATATTATTTTTTAATTTTGTTATTTATTTTAAAACGTATTTATTTTAAAACTGTGACTGGTGTCCAGCGCAGTAATTTCATAAAAGCCGGCATAGTACTATTGCCAGCTTTAATGAATGGACTACATAATGACATATTTTGTTAATGCTGGCCAATCCAGCATTAATAAAATATTTTACTATGCAGTCCATTCATAAAAGCCAGCAATAGTACTATGCCGGCTTTTATGAAATTACTGCGCTGGACACCAAACAGTATGATGTTAACTAGCATTCAATTTTAAATATTCTGGGATGTGGTCACTCTGGAGCACTCTACACTAGACACTATATTGGCTCAAACCAACTGAGGAAGAAGTTATGGGTTACCGCCCCCTAGGAAAAATTAAATGAAATTGAAAAAACACCTTAGACTGGTGAGCTTAGTGTTCCCTAGTGAACACCTGCTATGTTGTATGGGGCATACATTACTGTAGTGTAAATATAGATAAAAGGTCCTTAGAAGTCAGCCAATGTTAAGATCCTCAAAGAGAAAAACAATTAGGGACAGGATCAGTATATCACATTAAAAACACAATATTTTAATTCATAAGTGTAAACAATAAAACATTAAATAAATGAATAAAAAAATAGAATAAAACAAGGTGCACTCGTAATCAAATGAATCTCCATATTACACAATACATATCAATATACATATTAATAATCCATGTTAGTCAAATTAAGTGTAAATACATATAGACAACATAGAAGAGCAATCATTATTGTGCAGACGGTGACAGTCTGTAATCTTTACAGGGAGTTTTAGTAAATGAAATAATTTTAATAGAATTACAGACGTGACATGTAGAAGATAAAAATCACTAAGAGGATAAGATCACTGTGAACAGTAAATTTTTTTATCCCAAGAAAAAATGGTACATTTTGATTAAATATTGTATACTGCAGGTAAGTATTGGGTATGAATGTTAAAGAAATCTACTGGGCCTTTATATGTCCGGGGGACAAGGGAATAAATGGTCGCAGTCCACGAGGTAAACAGCCGACCATAACCTTCCTAAGGCATTGTTGTCCAGGCTGGGTTATGATTATAAATGTGTAAGTATATGTGACCATTCATCCCCTACAGCAGTGGTTCTCAAACTTTGTTCCGTGGCTCCTATGGGGGCCGTGACGCTCTCATTGGGGTGCCGTGGAATGTTTTTCTGATATGGTGCAACATTGCTAGTGTTACCTAGAAACACAAGTTTACGTCTTGTATAGGAGTAACACAAGATTTGATGTCAACCTGAAGTATTTCTGATATATATATATATATATATATATATATATATATATATATATATATAGGAAAAAAGGGAAGGAGGTAATTGGCGCCGAGATACAGTCAAATAGTGAACGAGAAGATAGTCAGTGATCCTTGTGATCTTCGGTGACGTGGCTCGAGTTTAATTAAATGTTGAGTCCGGTGCCGGGTATGTAACAAACAATGTGTGGGGAAAGAAGAGAAAAACAAAAATATACAATAGCGTAATATTGTTACAATATTTGTATCAAACCAAAGTAGGATATATCCGTATAGTGTGCTGAAAAGTAGTGAAAATAAAGTCACCACGTGAGTGAAGTAAGTGAATCTGCGTACCAGAATCTCACTTGTTAACAAGCATATCGATACATCATATCACCGCTCGTTCCGACATTAGGGGAAGGTTATTCCAATTGCTCTTGAACGTGTTATACCCAGAAAGGAAATGAATTTTCGGAGGGGAATGTCTAAACAAGACAATGTAACCAAGAACTCTGAAAAGATGACCCCCCAAAACTCTTAAGACACACAGGGCGGTGCCGGAAATCCAAGGTTCCATCCTAAGCACATGTACTCTTAATACAAATAATCCCAACTCTCCCAATCAGGTGAATGAAGAGGGGGGGGTTTTTTTTATCCCTGGTCCAGATCCATAGTCGCTGGCATTGATTCCCTNACAGCACACATATCTGAATACGTAGACGTCTTTTTACAGAAATACGTGTTATCACTCCCTTCATATCTCAAGGACACTACATCTGTGTTACAAGCCCTTGGAGAATTCCAATGGGAAGAGAATTACCACTGGGTCACGGTGGATGTACAGTCCCTATATACAGCCATACCACACAAAAAGGGCTTGGAGGCAGTGAGGCAGTGAGACACTGGTCCGGACCTTTTTGTACCCTTATCAGATATTACATCTACTGCCGTATACTTAGTCCATGTGGGATGTATGAGATCTATCTTTTTCCACCTCCACACGAACGTGCAGATTCACACGTGATCTACTGTTTACTCTGTGGCATTCCCTCCCCGAGACCGCCCACTCCCCTCCTACTTCCTCCCCCTATTCATATTATTACTGTATTAAGGATCTACCGCTTGCTCAAAACTCATCTTTGACCTGAAATAGTTTTTCCTAACATACATTTGAAACCATCTGTATAGGATTATTTGTAATTCTAACCCCCGCATGTGACTAGGACATGAATACAGTGCCGTGGCAGTGCACGCACGGCTACTGTCAATCACTGAACTCCTTTTACCAGCGAACATTATAAATAGTAGGCTGGATTTCCAGCCTATACTCGATTGCCCCTGATGAAGTCGTAGGTGGTCAGAGCACCACCAGACGAAACGCGTTGGAACCTACCTGTATTCTATTCACTTAACCCCTTCTGGACTGACGGAGAAAAACGGCAACCTCGCTGTGGAAGAGAGCTCAGCCGAACATCCGGACGTTCCAGAGGAGTACTGTCCTGTAAGCAACCCTTGCATGTGTGAATATGCTTTTTTACATTTGATATCTGGGCCTAAATTCACTAAGCGGAGCGTTTGCTGGAGAATTTGAAAGGTGGTGAAGTTGCCCATAGCAACCAATCAGATTCAAGCTCTCAGTTTCATTTTGCATACTGGAGAA
>JABWIB010006118.1:18257-36392 GCA_016617825.1 Platyplectrum ornatum
TATATATATATGTATATTAATATGCCCATATATATGTAATCCCTGGCGAATGCTGTCGATATCCACTGGCGAAAAAACATGTATTCGGCTGGCGATATGGCAATAAACTGTCGTTTACACTGGCACTGTTCAGTAACAGTGACATGTCGAATTCACATAAACAATTTCCCATGGCGAATTAGAAGCCTTGTTACTGGTGATTAATGGTCATCAACAGCCAATTAGGGCACATATTATTTCTGTGTCAATCACTATATAAACTTGTGCATGGGCGTTTTCCTCAGAGGTGTTTGGAGCTGGTGAGGTAGGGAGAGTGGTTTGTGGTTGGATTAGAGAGTGGTTTATATCTTAGTGACTGTTGCTTGGAGTGTGTTTGCATTTGTGTCATTTGTGGTTCTGTGTCCTTTTGTTTATTTGGGTTTGGTTTTTTGGTCTTGTGTTATTTTTATTTTATTTTCCAGTTTTCTTCCCCTTTTACTGTGTGCGAAAGGTTGTTTGCTTGGAGTGTGTCTGTTTCATTGTTTGTTTGTAGGAGAGGAGGTAGAGTTTGTGTTTGTCAGTCTAAGTGTAGTTTGTCTTAGTATTGTGCTTAGTGTTGTGTGTTTTTTCTTTGCATTCCCCTTTTTATTTTTGTGGGATTGGGATAATGTTGTCCAGTGGGAGTAGCAGTACCAGTGAGGAGGAGCAGGGAGCAGTGCAGGCAAAGGAGAGAGCTCCAGGTGCTAGGGCGGAGAGGCAGCCCAGGCGGAAGATCTGCTTCAGTAATGCTGAAAATGCTGCCCTAGTAGAAGCAATGCTGGCGCGCAATGAAGAATTGTATGGGGTTCGTGCATCCTCCATTTCTAGTTTGCGGCGAGATCAGTTGTGGACCTCATAAGCGCCATTGGACCTCATAAGCGCTCCTTAAGAACAATCAAGAAGCGCTTTTCTGATATAAAGCGCCTTGCGCCTTGTGAAGAAAAAACTAGGGAAAATTGCTGATCACAGGCGGAAAACTGACGGTGGAGAATGCACTGAGGTGTCCTTTCACCCCTATGAGGAGGCCATTCATGCACTCATACCAGAGGAGTTGATTGAGGGTGTCGCTCCTTTGGATACGGATCGTCCACCACAGTCAGGTACTGGTTTAATTCACATTTTATTTCTTAATTTTTTTTTACAATGGAAATACTTTTCCCATGGTTCTACTTATTACATGAGAACAGTAACTAAAATGTTGGTCTTTTGTATGTAGTCCTCCCAAGGACCTCCTCAGAACAGACTCATGCTCCGACCCTTCCGCTGGCTCCATCTTGTCTAGAAGAGAGTGATGAAGATGCAGGTTAGTTTGTGTAACACATACATTAAATATGGCTATGTGCTAGATGTGTTTTTTTTTTTTTTTGGGTTGTGTAATGGATTTTTATGGGGACTGAAGTTAACTGTTTCATGCATAAAAAGTGGGATTTACAAAGGTTACATGTACTGGATATGTATATGGTACATTTGCCCACCAAAAGCGTATTTACTGTTGTGTAAAGCTACTTTATGCATTGCAAATAGAAGGTTGCGCCTGTATTTTAAGGTGACAGGCTTATTTAAATGTGTGATATTAAAATATGGGTGTTTAAATGTGAAAAATGGAAAATATTGGCCACTTTCAAAGTGTACAATATAAATAATGTCTAAAGGTTCATTCATACAATACAACTCAATTAGAAGCAGTGTTTGTGCCTAAACATTTATCTTGTGTGTTTTAAAGGGCCATCAACTGGTGTTTATCCACCGGCTGCATGCGTCATCGCCTGGCCACAGTGTAACGGAGGATACAGAGGTTCCACCTGTTGAAGAAATGCCAGTGTTTGATGAAGGTAAATATAACTTTAGGATTTTTGTGTGTTGAAGCAAATTACAAACACAATTGCAGATTATTTACTTGTTTACAATCCTTTATAAACACAGATGCATGCATTACGCTGACTGCCGTCCCGGGTCTGGAGCCTGCAGCACCACCACCAGCAGACACAAAGAACAAAAAAAACAAGACACACAAGGGCAGAACCAGAGGCGGACCTGGCTACCTCAGCCGAGCAACAGATGATGTAGTGCAACAATTTTGTTCTCTACAGGACATTATGGTACCGGAGCAACGGCATCACTATAAAATAATGGAGCTGTGTGAGAAGCGCAAAATGTCTCAGACAGCCATGTTTGCCAATCGCCTTTGTACAGCTATGGAACAAATTGCGACGAGTATCACACAACATTTACACTCCCCAAGTTCCTTGGTGCTCTCAGTGCTACGTGAGTGCAATCTATGGCTCCCAGGACAGATTAAGCTCACGCCATGCTGCTTCGTGGCTTGGGAAACAGACATGTCTGCACATAATTTTGGCCAGAGCACTTAACAACTGAGATAAGTGTCTGGAAAACGTTGGCTGTGATATTTCAAGCATTGCCCTGACACAAACTGGAAAGAACCAGTTGCAAGGAAGTGAATGGAACACATTAAGGAAACCAGGAACTTCATGACAGAGTGCGCTGTGTGGCTCCAAATACTCTCTCACCTGATCATATAATGCCAGAAGAGTGGCACGGTTTATCCGAAAATACCTCACCACCTCCTGATCGGTCAGGGAGCCCAGGTCCTTACGCACCAGAAATGTGCGCACAGGAAGGGGAATTGTGCGCACAGTTTGGACCTGGGTCTGGTCATGTTGCTCCGCCTCCTCCGTGGCCCTTGACCTGTGCCTAAGAGCACAGGCCAAGGCAATATTGAGTGACGCTGCAGCTTCCATTTAGATCAATGNACAAANAAGCTTTCAGTGCTGTATTAGTGCCTTTATATAGTGTTCCTAATTAGCAATCAATGGTATGGGCAGTGCTCCACTTCAAATCCCCACTCTCTGTTGGCGATTGCCCTACTGTCGTTTTTGAAAAATAGCCATGGCGATGTGTTGGCACGATATTCGACATTTACTGAATTTGACTTTTGTATACATTCTATTGCAAAGAACGCCACAGCGATATGACATGGGCAGTTCAAAAACAACACACAAAAGGGCGATCTCGAACACATTCGACACTTACTGAATACAGAATTTTGGAAATCGTCAACAATATCGACATCGCCTGGCGATATATGGATATCGATGTTTAGTGAATTCCCCCCCATATCTTCCTCTGTCTCCGTGCTGAGGACTGTCGAGTCCGCCCAATCGCATAGGGACACCACTCCTCCTTAGATAGGGTCAATGTTGCTTCTATGATTGTATCTCTCGGTTGCTTCCCCCTCCAACAAGATCTTATCCGGCTCTCCACTTGTTGTGCGTTTTTATACTCATGACATCCGACAGGGCCAGCCAATGACGTGATACCTGGCCTGTGGAACACGCGTGACACAGACAATCAGGAAATATGGAAAATAAAAGGCAAGCCCTGTTTTGTCTGGAGCACTATAGCTTCACTGCAGCTCCTACGTGGTATTCCAGGAAAACCCACCATATTGTCCCACAACAATGAATCTAATACTATCTAAGTAAATGGAAATACCACACTAGAGCGCAAATATACACTCAGTAAAACGATACAACAATAAAGAAGGTTATACAAAACAATCTGTATAGATTCCCTTACATCTGAAGGGTCAATTTGATATTAAGCACAAGTTCCGAAAGAAATTTGCAGTTTCACAGTCCAACAATTTTGATGTTCTGTTTCTCTAATTTACACCAACAGCTTAAATTTCATATGCAGATTCTCCACCCGATCAGCTATAAAGAAAGAAGATATATATATACTGTAGATTGCATTTGTAATTGTGATGTTCCCAGGTTACATGTACTCACCCTGTAACCACTTGCATGTAGAGGTATCTTTTTCTCTCAGGGATTACTGCCGCGATATTCTCCTGCTCAGTCCTCCTTACTGTTCATAGTCCCGGTCCACTCCTTGAATTCCTCCGTACGTCCAGTAGGGGTATTATGCAAGAAAAGGGAAGAATAAAATGATCGTGCAGGATGCCAAAAACTTGTACCCCTGCACTGAGAAGTTGCACTTACACATATGCAACTTGGCAGTAAACGTATCGATATGCCAGCTTGTCCTTGTGGTTCACTTCAAGCCATTACTCCACTTCTCCTTCCTGGTTCGTGTTGGGTCCTATATTGAGCTAGATAGCTCAGAGCCTAGGGGTTCCCAGCTTCCACTTAGATCAACAACCATATAGTGAATAAAAGGTTTTTATTAGTAACACAAAATTGAATAAAAACAGAAGGATGGTACACTTTCAGATGGTAAATACAAATATAGTACTCCAATCTGCTGAACATTCTCACCAACGCGTTTCAATACATCAGTATCTTCCACCAGCTCTTCTAACCACTCATCATCAAGAAGTGACTCAAATCTGCTGGGCTCTTCAGCAGTAGACACAGGGCTATATGGCCTCACCGGATGCTCCGGCCATCCTGTGGGCATAAAAGATGCATTCCCCTCCTCAACTATGTTGGGCAGCGCCCAAGGGGAAACAAATGTCTCCATGCTGAGGTCTGTCAAGTCCGCCCAATCGCATAGGGATGCCACCTCTTCCTTAGATAGGATCAAAGCCGCTTTCATGAGTGTTTCTTTCAGTTGCTTCTTCCTCCTACATGATCATATCCACCTCTCTACTTGTTGCGCACTTTTTATACTCATGACATCAGACAGGGTCAGCCAATGACACAATACTAGGCCCGTGGAACACGCATGACACACAGACAATCAGGCACCTGGTCTTGCACCTGCTGGCTCGTTAGCCAATAATTCACACATAACATAGTTATCACCTCTCCTTCACCCCACAACAGTAACAAGTTAAATCCAGACATCTCCCCCTGTGGAGTTCTGCTCACAGTTAACCCCTAGTGATGCCAGGGTATCACATATACATATACAAAGTTTAGTAACATTAGTGATCAAATAAAATAAGATCCTGGAATCAGTAATCACTAGGTTTAGAATGTTAATAAATCATCTTTCAGCTGAAGAAAATGCAGCCCTACTTTATGTAGTCAAATAGAATGTTTCCATAAATAAATAAAGCAATTAATACATAAATACCAGTGTTCCTGCTTGGTCTGCTTCATTCTGTCTAGTCTTGCCTTGGTCTTAGCTGCCTGATGCGTCTTTGCTTTGCTCCTGTTGGTTTGTTATATCAACTGTTGTTAATTTGTTTGCGGTATTGTTTTTTTAAGATTGCCTCACCAATTTAACTGGGGTCCTACTCCTCTTTCACTTATATCACCATCCCTCGCACCAGCGCTCACACGTCTATTTGAAACCCTCTCACTCTTCCATCATATTCATCCTCCTCTCATATGTTTCCCATCCCACTCGACACATCATCACCCCTGTTAATCTACTTCTCTCCTCAGTCTCTCCTCTAGCCTCCCCCTCATCACGTCATTCACACTCCCCAATGCACTGTCACAACCTCACTCACAAAGGACTATTTTTCTCACGCGCCTGCACCTCCGTTTGGGACTATACTCAGTCACTCGTGCTTCTATGCAGCGCGAGTGTTGGTTTCCCAGTAACCCTGCCCGCTGCTTCCACAATCATCCAGCTGCTTCTAGGATAGAAGGATAGCAGAGTGACATGTGCTAGTGTGGAAGTAACTGGTCCTCAGCTGTTGGAGTCAAACCTGCAGTTGGTTTCTCTCCAAAACAAGTACTCACCTCTCCACTCCTGGAGCTCTATTGTTCCCAGCCAGTTGATACTCCAACATCGGTGGACTTTCAAGCATTTACTTCTACTATAGTAATGTCCCATTTTAACCCAACAGGTGTACACTAGGGGACACTCAGCTCTTTTTCATTAGCTTTTTTTCAAAGGGGTGGTGACCCAGATTCCTTTCCTCAGTTGGTTTGAGCTGTCATAGTGTCTTTTTCAGAGAGCTCCATAGTGGTCACATCCCATATAGTTCATTGTTAACTCCTTATATCTCCTCTATTTTACCCCAGACAGATTACATAAAATGTGGCTTGAACAATCTAAGCAATGTTGACAGTTATGGGGACAGACTGGGGATATATTTCATTTTCTGGAAAGGAATCACTGCATTAGACACTGAGGTCTGCTACTTAGCCATATCCAGGGCCGGTGCTACCATTAGCAACCTTAGGCAGTTGCCTAGGGCTCCAGACTGGAGGGAAGCGCCACAAAGGACCAATTGAACCCCGTAAACTATGTTGCTTCCATCTAGAAAGGTATTCATTATAAATAGAGATAGGGATCATAATATATGCATATAAATTACATGCATATTTTATTGGTAAAAAGGAAAGGGGGCAGTGGCCGTGAGGGTGGGAGGTGCGAATTTGCCTAGGGTGCCCAGAGACCTAGCACCTCTCCTGGCCATATCCCTCACCCCTGAGATCTCCCTGTTTGATCTGTATCCATTTGAATCCAAAGATAGGTGGCATGTTTTAGGCCATAAAATATAAATAAATTATACCCTAAAAAAAGGTGTATAATTATGCAGCGCTCGACACTGTCCAGATATTTTTATATTAATCAGAATGACTGAAATAAATACTTCTCACAAAGCGGTTAATGATGTCAAATATTTTACTAGAAATCTTAAAAACACACCACAAATAACATTAAAATAAATCACTTTTGATTAAAAGAAGAATAAGCACTCTATGGGGTATATTTACTAAGCAGGGAGATTGCAGTGAAATTCGAATTTGGGGAAGTTGCCCATGGCAACCAATCAGATTTGAGCTCTCAGTTTCATTTTACACTCTGGAGAATGTGAACTCAAATCTGATTGGTTGCCATGGGCAACTTCCCCAAATTCGAATTTCTCTGCAATCTCCCTGCTTAGTAAATATACCCCTATGTGCTATATACTCATCGTTCATATAGCACGCTGTGTGATTCCTGCACGGGCTGTTGGTGACTGTTTAAATGTCCGATAGGATAGGCTCTCGTAATGTTATATGTTGCAAAGAGGTCTTCTTTCTAGATGTCTCCAAAAAGATATAATAAAAAGCTTTTGTATATGGATCTCCTCCACTGGAAGTTTGGACTGAGCACCCTGATAAGGACACCTGTTCTGGGGTATCCGCCTGTTGGTCAATCAGCGAGTCCAAATAAACACTCCAGGGACCGAGCAGTATAATATAGGATTTTTTTCCTTTTTAGGAGTTTGCACTGAACACCGCAAATCAATCTCCTGTTTCCAAGTGTCTGCCTGTTCGATGTTAATTAGCAGAACCAGGTGATCGCTGTAGGGACTGGGCGGTGTGATGGAATAAACTCTCCCTGTTGCTGCTCAGTAAAGTTCCATCGTTAGATTTCCATTATGGAGACCTCTCTTGCATATATACACACATGGTATCTGGTGGCCATCCAGAAAAAGCCGATGATCTCTCCAAACGGACCCGAAAAACAATCACAAAGCAGGTTTCTCAACACAGCGGCAATAACAGGCGACGCGTTTCAGGCGACGCATTTCGTCCTGCCCGGACTTTCTCAAGCCTATGTGTTAATGTTATGAGCACACCTTTATATACCCTTACAATTAGGGAAAAATCCCTCAGGTAAGGATGTTAACAATACATCATCATCACTTTGCTTAGTATTAAAACACACTTTGTTATATTTTAAACCTTATATAAAATAAAATAAAACAATTAGATACATAAATCAATAGTAATAAATAATAATAATAATAAACAGACAAATGCACAAATCATTAAACGAAAAGCTGCTACTTGTAAAGATAGCAACTATATAGATACATGATTATATAGATAAACGAATACAAAGATATACAAAATAATATATTTCATAAATATAAATAAATATCAATATATACCTATGGAAATATATATGATTAAATAATCATTCAATTTGATTTATTAGATTCCAATAGTATTTAATTCCAGGTTTTCATTTAAACCCTCTGGTATAATAGTTTGTAATCGGAACATCCATTCTAATTCAAGTTTACATAATTTAGCATATCTATCACCTCCTCTTTTGGTCTTTTTTACTGTTTCTACCCCTATTACAATAAACCCTTTGGGTCACTATTATGCTTAATACTAAAATGTCTTGATACACTATGTTTTGGCATACTCAATAATATTTAATCAATGTTCTCTGAAAGGATTTTTCAAAGACCTAGTAGTGCGCCCCACATAGGGAGCAAGGACATTGTAGTACATATATAATATAGGAAGAATCACAGTTTATTCGTTCTTTGATTTTGAACGTTTCTCCATTACATGTAGATTTAATACTGACTTTATCATTTTGAATATATTTACAAGTTTTACAAGTACGTTTGTTACATTTATAACATCCAATTCTCTCTGTTTTTAACCAACAGTGTGTGTTTTTAACTTTCACATCATCAGAATTCTTATACATGCTAGGAGCCAAAAATGATTTAAAATTTCTGTTTTTCTTAAATACAAAATCTGGAGTTTCTTTCAAAATTTTACTTAAAATATTATCGCTCAAAAGAATATTGTAGTTTTTTTTACAATTTCTTTTACTTTCATTGATTTTTTATTATAAACGGAGATAAACAGTATTGCAGATTTTTCTAAAGGTTTTTGTGATTTCATTGTAAACTTTTCTAGAGATTTATTTGGCTCTATTGTATCATTTTTCGATCTATTTTCAAACAAATTTTTTGATGATTTTTTAAAAAGTAAATCTGTACGTTTTGTACCTTCCATAGATTTCAGGGAATTCTCCAATAAAACATTTGGATAGCCTCTTGCTTTAAAACGTTCTATTAACATTTTTGATTGTTCACAATAGTCTGATTCCAATGTACAATTTCTTTTTAAACGTCCCAATTTACTTTTTGGAATATTTTTTATCCATGGTTTATAGTGTCCACTCGTATAATGTAAAAAGTTATTTGAATTTACCGGTTTATTATCATTTCTACTATTAATATGATCCCCATAGTTTTAGGCCATAGTTTGATTGCAGATAAGAATGCCCTAGGCCAATTGTGGAAAAACCCAAGGGCAATAGTATTGTCAGAATATATACTGACTAACATACTTGTATGAACAATACTCACAACAAATATTCAGCCCTAGGTGATATTTAGTGGTCACTAGATTTAATAAGGGAAAATACAAATAAATAAGAATTGTAATGAGAAATAACAAATATGTCATCCTTATATAACAACTGCAATACAGAATTACACTGTACCCCTAAATAGAACATAAAAAGGTGGCTGTAAAAAAGACACTGAAAATTATAGCAGAGATTGGAATTGCATTTTTTAATTCTTTGTTTATGTCACCAACGCTACTATCATGTTAACAAATATTTTCACGGTTATAAAATTTGGCTAATAAACATAGTTTTATTGTAAATAAAGGTATAAGGTTATCCTACTTTCTTCTTTTCTTTTCTTCTTCTGTGCTATAAACAATTTTAGAAAAATCCATTTGGGTATATTTACTAAGCAGTGAGATTGCTGTGAGATTGAAAAGTAGGGATGTAGCCCATAGCTACCAGATTCAAACTCACATTCTCCAGTGTGTAAATTGAAACTGATAGCTTGAAACTGAATCTTGAATCTGGTTGCTATGGGCAACATCCCCACTTTCCAACCTCACTGCAATCTCACTGCTTAGTAAATATACCCCATTCCCTCCATTCTATGGAAACCTTGGGAGTAATTATTCCTCTACACCATTGTCACCAATGATGAAGGGGTTTAGCTGGGGTTAATACTTTGCACAGTGCCAAGCTCGTCTCCCTAGTGCTGACTTCCAGTTGAGTCCTTCGTGAATGGAAGATATCATCAGTCCCTGATTTACCTTTGTGTGTCCCATTGTTTTCTGCATGAATTCTCTCCCTAGTCTGTACTCTACTTACGGGTTATAGTGACTCACTTTTCAATGGTACTCTTATTGACTCGAATCCCATGGTCCTTCCCCCTTACTCTTTCTCCCCCTCCATTATTTTGTTTTAGTTCCCTTTTTAAGTTACTAACTGTACAATTCCAGTTTGGTAGCTCTGCTATGATTCCAATGCTTGTTTGTGTTCTGTACTCTCTATTATACATCCAGTCCAATCTTGTTTAAGCAGTACATTTCCCAGTGTCTGTTGATTTGCTTTGTGCAATATTTTCCTGCTTAAAGTCCAATGTTTTTTTAGGAACTAATCAGATAAAATGACAGCTTGCTTTGTCTCATTATGTGGCATAGTCAGGGTGAGATTCTCTTCAAGACTTTAGAATTTTCAAAACACTTATCGTGCTATAATTTGTCAGACATGTGTGTGTAAGACCATGTATATAATATATGTTACAATATGTAAACTAAGCAGCATCACTTCCTGTTACGTAGCATCTCATCTAACATAAAGTCACAGCAATTGTTCTACTGATCATCTCATGTAACCACTGCAACAATGAAGACATTACTGTACCTGTTCATATCACTGACATGGTTATCAGGTGAGACTTCTCCTTAGTCATCCATACAGCTTAATAATAAATACATAGTTATTATAACAGATTCTGTCATTCTATATTGTGTATTTGTTAGGTGTCCTGTGTCCTGTCTGATGCACAACTCCTCCAGTCAGACCCAGTGGTGGTGAAGCCTGGAAACTCTCATAAACTCTCCTGTACAGCCTCTGGGATCACTTTCAGCAGCTTTTGGATGTACTGGATTAGACAGGTTTCTGGTGGAGGGTTACAATGGGTCTCTACTATTAGCAGTGACTGGAGCAGCACCTACTATGCTGATTNTGTGAAAGGAAGATTCACCATATCCAGAGACAATAATAATAACAAGTTATATCTGCAAATGGACAACATGAAAACTGAGGACACTGCTGTGTATTACTGTGACTGAATGACTGACTGAAATCATTACAGAGACGTATCAAAATCTTATACATAATTTCCCCACTTAGCCTGTAGGTGGCAGCACATTCACTACAATGAAAAGTGTTAAAAGTGTTATTATGATTATTGTAATTTTATTGTAATCTGAATGAGCCACGAGTTCATACAGTGCAAAAAATCCCCCTTACGCAAACAGCGTAAGGGGGCGTGATAAGAATTGAATCGGCCCCAAAGTTTAGTAACATTAATGTTCAAATAAGGTAAGATCCTTTTATGTGTCAAATAGAATGTTTCCTCAAATAAATAAGGAAAGCAATTAATACAGAAATACCAGTGCTCCTGTTTGGTCTGCTTCATTCTGTCTAGTCTTGCCTTGGTCTTAGTTGCCTGATGCCTCTTGTTGGTTTGTTATATGAACTCTTATTTATCTGTTCTTGGTCATATCCTCTCCGAATCTTTCTGGTGTATTTTATATGTTTATGTTATTGTTATTTACTGCGTGTCCTGTAACCTGTTGTACTATTATGTGTTTCACTTCTCTGTATAATAAATTCTGTGTCTGTACAGAGTTCGTAACACCTGGGCGCAGCTTGCATCTCAAGTGTTTGCATACTGAGTAGCATTTTGTGTGTTTGTGTGTGTGGGGGTGTCATTATGTCTGCGCTAATGATATTGGGCAGGCAGCTTTACTCAATTAAAACTGGAACAAGACTAAGCACTTACCAAAGGAATCACATTTTCAAGGAACTCTGAGCCCTACTGTACCTGTCTACTACACCGTGATTCAACCGTTCTGGCCTGGATCCACAAATGCAAAAACATTATCCAAAGTCCTCCTCACAGGACTGATAAACAAATAACTTAGAACATCTTATTGAAGTATTACACAATACTGGTCCGGAAATGAACCACTCAGGTCCGAAGGTGTGGAGTCTAACACCTGGTGTTGGAAGTGAAAACAGATAAACACTGGCAGACAAGATACAACTGTTCTATGCGCGCGCATGCTTAGGGCAAGAAGTCGCTAAAAAAGCAAATTCATGCTCAATGCGCCACTCAGGCAAACAAACATTCAACATCAGATTCATTTTTTACATTTGTAATTTGGATTTGAAATGAATGACTAAGCACCATATTAGTGGGTTGTTCAGGTATTATCATCTGGTGGTGGAGTAGACAAAGCAGTTCTCAGCAAATTTCCCTAGCTTACAAAGAGATTATNCTAGTCAGACCTATCATAAGATTTGTGCACTGTCCCCAAGTAACATAAATGGGAAATGAAGCCTCTTTTTTTTNAAAAAAAAAGCATAACTCTCCATTCACTTCTATTATTGTCTATGTTGTTCCCAAGTTTTCAGCTCCCACAATAGTATTTATAAAAGTGCTAAGTCCATCTTCCTCCTCTAGCGACGACGTGCCTCACGTCTATCGCCACTCCCAGTTGCTTCCTGTGTTGACATGATATCACAGGGCGGACTTAGGGGTGAATCCACCTGGCTTCGCAATAATAGTTTTTCTCTGTCTCCCCCTCTCACAGGGATAGGTATATGGTTCAAACCAAACTACTTCATGTCCGCAAGGTTATGTCCAGCTGTAAGCCTGTGATAAATTCAGAATAATATATAAAAGATTTCCTGAGACATGAAATCCGGCACCAAAAAGTAATATTTACTAATCAAATTAAATCAATAATCACAAGCAAAGCAATTTAATAAAAATACCTTCAAAGAGTTAACTTAGAGTAGAAATTGGTACATGAAACATTACTATACAGTCAATTAACAGATTTTAGCAGGGAGAAAATAACCCAGCGTACAGACAAATACCTAGCCTACAAACTAGAAGAGACATATAGGGGCCGATTCAATTCCCCGCGAATTTTAGTTATTTTTTTTTAGTCANGTCATNGTGACATATTTAAGTCCTAATTCAGACTTTTTTTCGTGACTTAACTTAGTCACGTTATTTT
Source organism: Platyplectrum ornatum (assembly GCA_016617825.1). Classification (NCBI taxonomy): domain Eukaryota; kingdom Metazoa; phylum Chordata; class Amphibia; order Anura; family Limnodynastidae; genus Platyplectrum; species Platyplectrum ornatum. The sequence continues at coordinate 31,091 of JABWIB010006118.1, forward strand.
GATGATCAGAATAACGCGTGCAAAGTTACAGTCAGGAAGAGAAGTCTGCGGGAGCTGCTGTGTGGTGTCCCAGGTGGCTGGTGAGTATGCTCTGTGTTATGTGTTGTGTGTTATGTGTATGTCTTGTGTGTGTTTTCCCCCCCCCTTACATGTTGTAACTGCATTAATNAATGAAAAANCCATTTACACAGCTTTTTCATTCATATGCAGTTACTACAGGAGTGNGTGTAGTAAGCGCTTCATTCATACATTCGGCTGAATGAAGCGCTTCTACTACAGGCACTTGTAGTAAATCCATCAATGAAAAAGCTGTGTAAACTGCTTTTTCATTGATGTATGTGTCCTATCTAGTGTTTAAACTTAAATTAACATTGTAACATTAGTAACAAGCAGGAGCATCAGCCTGGCTGATGCTCGCTGATTGATACATTAGTTGCNGTTAATTGCCGGCTTTACTTTAACCCTTTCAGTAACACATTCTGCTATGTCAGAATGTGTTACTGGAGCAGGTACACGCTCCCTTACAGCAAATACCTGTAACAGCGCTGTTTCAGCGCTGTTTACAGGTATTAAAAAATTTTTTTTATACCATTCGCACCTCTCAGAGGTGCGAATGGTATTGTGCAAAAAAAAAAAACCTAAAAGGATTGAATTGAGCGAAGTGCCAAGGCACGTTATTTCCTATGCAAATTAGGAAATAACGCGAATTTTTGGCACTTCGCTCAGGATTGAATCAGCACCATAGTGACAAAGTTTAGACAGAGTTGAGTCCATAATACTTGCAAGAACAAGCATCCTGAATGATCCAGGGTCATGATGTTAGGTGACATGTCATAATCGAGGGAACCAGCAGAGAAATGTTACCTCCAGGTACCTTCATGAGGGGACTGACTGAAAGTAAGGAGTAAGCCATTCTTATAGCCAGGGAACAATAGGAATTATATCATCAGGGCACATGCCAACCACTCTCACACCCTTCTTCATTAAAATGCAGACTTTATGTCTTAGATTGGTCTGGCGACGCCATTCCTACATTGTCCTTATTTTGTCCCAATGTTTTCAGTTAATATACACAAAGGCCATCCATTTGCAAATCATGCTTCTCAAAGGTGTTTTTATGTTTTCAGTTGTCCATTGCAAATCAATGTTTTGGGTAAAACACTGTCCCCATTTGCCTATAGAAAGCAAGCTGCCCAGGATATGCATTCAGATACTGCCAATTTATGTAGATTGAAGTAACAGTCTGTTTGCCTGGAGCATCATGATATTCATGAACACATGAATATCAGGATGACCCAGGCAAACAGACTGATGGTGTTGTGATGGTCCGGCGTCTCCATCTTGTATGGAGAGATGCTGTATATGTGCGACGCCGTCACACATACTGTATACAGCGTCTGTACATGCAAGATGGAGATGCCACGCCATCACAAGAAGGAGCCGGCCCAGCGAAGACCCCAGGAATGTATGTTTTATTTTTTATTTTTTTTTTACAGGTATTTTATTTTTTTATTGGTCACCATGAGAACGATATCGTTCTCATGGATAGACCGCAGACGGGGTGATTTTCTCCATGGAAAATCACCCTGTTTGTCAGTGCCGATATTCCACAAGAACATTGTTGTTCTCGTGGATGGCCAGCATTAGAGTTAGGAACCCCTTAGCAGTAAACCCCTTAGCATTTTATTTATCAGACAAAATAGCATAATTGGTTACTAAGTAACTGGAGTGTTGCTGGGTCATTTTTCTTGTTTTTTCTAAATAGAAATAAATTAAAAATATACTTACGTTTCAGCAGCCGTGGCTGGGCATCGGAGAGGTAATAAATCTGGAAATATGATTGATCAACATTAACTTTTGTTTACGTTTATCGACATTTTATCGCCTCTTTGTACTACTTTTTAAGAGGCCATCCACGGCAACGACTTATGCTCAAAATCCACGATAGTTGTGGATAATTGATAAAAATCGGCCTGTGAATGGCCACCTTAAGAGTTTGTCTAAATCTGATACAAATTCAGATGTAGCTTATTTGATATCTTAGGATAAAAATCCGAGAGCTGTCTCAAAACTTATCTGATCTATTCATTAAAATCACCCTCACCTCCCCCCGTCAGATTTTACAGCAACATTTTCATTTCCATAAGCCTTTTGAAAGAGCATTTTTTCCATCTAGTAAGATTTTATAATGGTCATAATCTAATTTTTCAAACTAGGGCCATGAAAGTCTCTACTTGGCTAGGTTTTAGACCTTATTAGGAAATGGGGTCTTGCCAATGTTAACTATATTTGTTTACCCTTATTTTTTGATTACAGACAAATTTCATAAGGTCTGTTACTAACTCAAGGTATTTAGGGCTGCATGTTTCCACTTCTGATCATGATTTTGATAATGTTCTTTATTATGCTCATTCTCTCTTACCTGAATGGGTAATTTGAGAACAAGATTTGGCTTTGGCTTTATTCTCATATTAGCCAATCCTTTACCTGGTTAACCATATAATCATTTGTATGCCAACACTATATATACACGCATATACACAAAAGTATAGAATGTACATGAAGTACTATTCAATATATATTTATCTTTATAGTTTCCTCCAGTAATACATTCATGATGTTATGCAAATGATGACCTTTTGCATCCTATTGGTCGAGCATTTTGTTCCACTACCATATAAAGCAAAAACATTCCATGCTCAATTCACTAGCTGACACATTTCCAAATATGTGTTTATTACTAGTTTTTCTCCTGTCAGTGACCTGTTTCTCAGGTATGGTTATCAAGGAAATCTTTTTCTTTAATATTTATTTGACAATATACTCGTGACTTTTTGTATATTATATATAACTTGTCTTGTTCTTTATTTTCAGGTGTCCATTGTGACACTGGTCTTATCCAGTCAGAACCAGTGGTGATCAAGCCTGATGGTTCTCACAGATTGTCCTGTGAAGGGTCTGGGTTCAGCTTAAGCAGCTATTGGATGGACTGGGTCAGGCAGGTTCCTGGTAAAGGGTTACAATGGCTGTGCCGAATATATTCTGGGACCACACACTATGCAGATACAATAAAAGGACGATTCACAGTGTCCACTGACTACAGTAAAAACATGATGTTTCTGCAAATGAACAACATGAGGACTGAGGACTCTGCTCTGTATTATTGTGCTAGAGACACACTGATAGAAATCATACTATGAACATAACAAAAAACAATTTTAATGCCCTTCACCAGACAGTAGGTGGCAGCTCAAAGACCTGACTATGAAAACGTCCTGATAATAATTAGTAAGTAGAGTAAATAATACACTTTAAAAGTATAAAAACTACTTTAGACCCTTAGTATTTTTAAGACATTAATTAAATTGTAAAAGACTAAGGTGCAAACATAATTTTTGCATCATAATTAGATTTATATAATTTAGGAACAAAACTGATATTTTAATCATTAACAGTATACATTCTCCATAATGCAGAAGATTTTCTGTTAAATCTGAAGTTTTTTATTTATTTCCTCAGCACTGCAATGTAAACAGTGCCTGCTAATACATGCTCAAACTCAGAATTGTTTAAAGGGTGTATCCAAATGAACTGAATAGACAAAATTCTGACTCTGGCTGTAAGAGAGAGAGATACCTTCTTATACCCTGTTCACACAGGCTACTCTGGTAAATCTGTTTTTAACAAGCAGGGTTGTTAGCTGTGGATCTGAATTACCCTGGTAATTGTCCCTGTTCACAGTGCTGAATTACCCTGGTAATTCACAAACTACCCTGGTAATTCACAAACTACCCTGGTCCTACACCATTCACACAGAACCAGGGTAGTTAGCAGTAATTTTAGGGCTGTTCACATAGAGCACACTACCTGGTAGTTCATTTAACCCAGGAAGTTTGCTGAATTACCCGGGTAATAGCCATCTGTGTGAACGGGGTATTAGAGTCTTTTCAAGAACCTATACAACCAATCATGTGGGATCAACGTGTACAAGGCCTGGATATCTATGGAGTAAAAGTTGAAAGACGCTTCCCAGGGGAGTTCCTCCAAACACCTAATGGCTTGCGTTGTGTCTTTGGAGTATGAGGCATCATATTCAGACAACTTTATAGTGACAAACCCTAGCCCGGAAATTATTGGGTCCAGGTGGGTTTACTTTATTATAATAAATCTTGGGGAGATTGTAACAAAGATTGTCCTTATTACTGTAATAATAACATATGGAACAGCCATTGCATGCATTTCAGTGCATAAAGGCTGACTCAAAAAAAAACACAGACCACAAATGTAAATAAAAACAAAGATCATCTTATTATTGTATTGACGAAATGTATAGAAGCTGACAAGGCAATAAGGGGGACACTGAGTTAATTTATTGTACACTTAATGTTCCTAGTCAAAAGGTTATAAAAGCAACCACTAATTATTATTACTAATAATATTAGTAGTAATAATAACATTAGTAGTGGTCACAGTTGTGTGTCAGTGTAGAAATCTTGAACTCCAACTTCCCCACTACTAAGGTTGTGTTGCTACCACTGAGCTAAAACACTGCTAGCTATGTGCTGAGGAGTTATAGGACTATAGCTTTACTCTACACCTCTGTACAGCAGTATGAATGTCAGAGCTGGTAGCAACTTGGACTGGATTCAACATTCTATCGCTCAAGTGTATTTTGAATTATATAGTGGCTAAGAGCAGCACCATTCAGTTAAGAATAGCACCATTTATGTGAATGACTCCCCTTGATCTTAACTGGCGGTTCTAATATTGACTGTATTACATTGCCCTGAGAAGAAGGGACAGGAGCAAAAGGTTTTCACATAGTGCAGACTTTTCCTAATAATTATATTGTTGATTATTATATTGTAATAATCTTTTTAAGAGTGTTAAGAGTGTTACCACCCATCTGGGATTCGCCCGGACAGTCCGAAAATCGCTCATGGGGTCCAATTTACAGCAATTTCAGACAGTGCCATTTAAAGTTTATAACTTTGTTGCCAATCAAACCTCATGTCTCTGCACTGTGAGCCTTTTAACTGTATTGGTACCGGATTGTACTGGTTGCTTTTACATATCTGGTGGAGATGGGATTATAACCCAGGCTGAACTGATACTAAACAAATACACTAATCTCTATACTACAGACTGAGCCAACACTAGTCACTCAGTAACTGCTGTATAAGATACATGGAGCCATATTGCTATATGTGTTTCATTATTATTATACAGCAGTGAGAGCAGACTGTGGTGTCTCATTATTATACACCAGAGGGAGCAGACTGTGGTGTCTCATTATTATACA
>JABWIB010006119.1:12760-26931 GCA_016617825.1 Platyplectrum ornatum
GGGGGTAAAATCAGTGTTTTCATGCAGGGAGAATACTTTTGCATTTTGCACACAGATATTGACCAGCGTTACTGTTACACTGTTATTAGACTTGTGCTAGAAACATCATCTCTCACCTGTAATACTGATTGCAATTAATTACATTTACCTCCCCTGCAATTCAACATGGTTTTGTCCACTCTTGAAAAATCTTTCGATTNGAACAATTTATCTTATTTTGACTTTATGGCTTTCTGCTCAGTAAAACATCAAATAACTATTTTGTACACACAGATACCAAAAATCAGTTTATTTCATATTATATATAAAAAAATTATAAAAAAATTATAGGATCCTAATTAATGTATCAGCTATATTATTTGCATACTAACCATCAGGAAAGAATTGCTATCTGCCAAGACAAGAAATATAGTGGCTGATAGCACTGTGTGATGGCTTGTAAATTGCCAGCATGGATATTTTGAGCCGACCCAAATTTAAGGAATGGAATGGAAAAGTGGAGATATTGCCCATAGCAACCAATAAGATTCTAGCTCTCAGTTTCATATTACATACTGGAGAATGTCAAAGCTAATCTGATCGGTTTCTGTGGGCAGCATCCTAACTTATGGTCACATCTCTTTGAAGCCCTTCCCAAGACCTCGTCCTGTACATACCAGGAGAAACCAAGAGCCGACAGCATGGGTATAGGGCAGAGCGCATGATTTATGCAAATCACACCGGAAGCCATGACCCCGTCCAACCCCATGCATTTAGTATAAGTGGGAGGGTATGACATTATTAAGCCCCGCCCATTTATAGTATTGATTGGGGTTGGAGGCAGTGACTTAATGTAAATCATTGCATCAGCCCAGGAATTGGGAGATTTGCTGAATCTCTCAGGATACTGGAAAAATAGCTTGAAATTATTGAGTTGGCAACACTGTTTCAGATAACTACACAACTACTGGTCTGACGTCTGGAGAACATCTGGATCAGGTCCTCTGTTGATATAAGAATATACAATTCCTATAAAATACACAAAAAAAATAACAAAATAGATAAATATTGTGTTCACTCACGTCATCGATTTTTCCATATATATTTAACACATAGACTTCTTGGCTTGAGTACTTCCCTACACAGCCTTTAATGGTTGTTGCATGATGCATGGTGGCTGTAAACAATTTGTTGTTTTCCAAGTTGTCTTCAGATGTCAATTTACACATCGAAGATAGTGGATCTAGAATAAAACCAGCATAAACAACATTTGTATTACAAAGAACACAAACCAAACAAAGCTTTAATAAGACTATTCAGTTTGACACTGGATGAGTAAACGAAATTGTCCACAATTCCGTCAATTAGCAGAAAAAAGGAAAAGTGGACATGTTGCCCATAGCAACCAATCTCTACCTCTCACTTTCCTTTTAAATACTAGAGAATGTCAGCATACTCCCCGCTTTTGGGGGACATTCCCATCTGCCAACTAGTTTGACCTGATAAGGGGAGAAATTGTTATGTAGTTGAGTTTTTTTTATAATATTTTAATTACACCATAACTTTTGCAGAAATCGCAGTGCTAAATGGGGGTGGCCCTGACCATCATAATAATGAACGTGGCTGAGGTAGTGATTTACTAGTGATGTAGTAGAGGTAACGTCTCAGAGGCGCGTGCTTTCAAGGACTAACCTAAGATGGCTGTCAGCAACAAGTACGAGAGGTTCCTGGATGTAGTATTAATGTTATATTAGCAGATTTAAAGTTTATTTAAACTCCAACCAAGTAACCCATGTGGCCCATAATTCGGGAAGGCCCAACCTGGAAGGTGTAAGAATTTCCTCCATAGTCATGTAATGGTCCATTCAGAGAAACCAGTCACTTACCGTTGGGGGAGAAGGGGACTTCCAATATTTAGAGAAAATGGGTTTAGCTGCATTATTTAGGTAGAACTGCCTGAAATTTGTGAGTCTCCCAGTCATTCCTGGACAGTAGCAACCATCATGTTGATTGATCAAATTAATTAATAGCTTTAAAATAAATAAATAAAATGAAATTACATATAATTATTATTTTTGTCCTTCCACCCCATCCTATGTTTCAGCCTGGATTAAACCAAATGGGTAAATATAATAAACATACTAAAAGGGAAACCATGATGTGAAAGCATTCATTATATTGGTTGATTTGATAAACACCTCTTAGTAGTATTAGCATATCTGATCCTTACTAGGAGACACACAGGCGGAAATCACTATAGCTGTGCAGTAATAGCGACTGAATGTATTTTTCCCGGATGGTCTTAGGGAGCTGGAGTTCCCCAGTCAGACATACAGTATAAATAGCCTCCTGCCCTCTGAATGTGAGGGCAACTTCCTGCAGCTAGGGCTGAGGATGGACACACAGAAGCCTCACACTGGATTAACAGAAGATTTAATTAATGAGTGGGGCTTACATCCAAACCCAGCAGAGGGTCACAGACCTAATAGTGACTATTGTGTGCGGCTTCCTGTCAGCACGAAAAACAACCCTTATCAGGACGCAACAGACTGGCCCCACACACCTCTGTATAGTAAGAGCCTCTGCGGTCATCTGCATCATGTACTGACTCAGCACTCCCTAGTAATCCCGCCTGACTCCAGCAGGACACTACAAATTTCAGCAGGGCCGGATTAGCAATGGGGCCAATGGCGTTATAGCCCCAGGCCTCCATTGTCAAAGAGGCCCATAGCATTGCAGCTAATAATATCAGTGTGATGGAGGGACAGTGTGATTAAGTGGCCCACATGTAATGAACCACCACACACTACAGTGGTCACACCCACACATCACTGGCCACTCCAATGGACTTTGCGTTATCTTCAGTGGTTTTTAATTCGGCCCTGGATTTTGGGTGACTGTCCCACTGGATCAGGGTTGGGTGGAGTCAAGGCAGGGCTGAGTGTGGCTTATTTGTCACAATTTCAGGGTCAGCAATGTTGAGACGTATGTCCAAGGCATGTCCCTGCAAGGACAGCATATCTTCACATTTTGGCCACTGACAGGGCGGTCTCAAGAGAGGGGGAAGGGGTACTGTTTACCCGGGCCCGGATCTGACAGGGGGCCCAGGATTGAGATTAATGGAGTTTTATTTTTAGAAGCCTGTAGCCCATCACTGGACTCTGCTCAAGCATGACCTTAACGATTTATGATGTATTGCTTGAACACATTCCTTCTCATGAGAGGTAAACACACATGTAATGTACTTTTGCCTCTGTAGGTCTAATGCTTTCAACCTTATAGGTATACATTCAAGTGAAAACAGGCAAAAACAAAGTGTTTTCGCTGCAAGCTTATTTACATAAAATTTTCCATTTGAACCAATCATAAAATTCCTTATTATTCATTATTTTAAATAATATACTTTTACAGCTTTATTGAAAAAACAAAATATGCTTTCCTATTATACATGTGTTCTATACTTTATATGTCTATTGCGGACTGTATTTTTTTTTTCATATGTAATAAAAATTATTTGCATTTAAAGTGGGATAATTTAAGGCAGAGTCTGCAACCCTGCCTATCTGTCTGCATACCTCCCAACTTTGGAGCTTCGGGCAGCGGGACAAATAAGCCCCGCCCCCGGACCCGGCCGACTCCGCCCCCGGGCACGCCCGACTCCGCCCCCGGCACGCCCAGACTCCGCCCACCCCGTCCAAGTCCCCTTAGCGGGACAAACACCAAGTCGGGAGGGACAGCGGGACAGTCCCCCAAAAGCGGGACTGTCCCGCTGAAATCGGGACAGTTGGGAGGTATGTGTCTGTACTTATTCATGTACTATCAGAACTGTGGATTGGGTGAATGCATTTTTAACAGAAGGTCTGTCTGTGCTTTGGCAGTGATTAAACTGAAACAGATGCAATGGACCAGATCCAGACTTTATGTACCAGTGACTTACTCATGACTTACTCACGAGTGGGCAAAACCATATTGAATTGCAGGGGAGTTTTATTTTTAATTTTATTAGTTTCAAACAGTACTAGAGTTGAGAAATGATGATTCGTAGCCCAAGTCTAATAACAGTGTAACAGTAACACTGGTCAGTATCTGTGTGCAATAAGCAAAAATAAAGTATTCTCCCTGCATTTAAAGACTAACATTCATTTTACCTCCCCTGCAATTCAACATGGTTTTGTCCACTGGTGAGTCGTGAGTAAAGCTGGCCATACACTATAAGATAAATTGTTCCAATTTAAAGAGTGGGTAAAACCATGATGAATTTCCAGGGGGGTAAAATGAATGTCAATGTTTGCATGCAGGGAGAATACTTTATTGTTGCATGTTGCACACAGATAATGACCTGCGTTACTGTTACACTGTTATTACACTTGGGCTGGAAACATCATCCCTCATCTGTAATACTGATTGCAATTAATTCAATTTACCTCCCCTGCAATTCAACATAGTTTTGCCCACTCTTGAAAAAATCTTTAGATTGGAACAATTTATCTTATAGTGTATGGCCAGCTTAAGTCAATAGTACAAGTCTGGATCTGGTTCAATGCTATTAATGCAACTGTATCTGTCTAGGTATAACATTAGTTATTGCATTTATTACTTGATTGTTTAATATGAAGTAACAGCACTTAAACATTCTTCTTCTTTTTCATGGACATGACATTGTGCAGTGAGTCCCTCCTTTATCTGAAATGACTGGCAGCGATAGTGGGCAGTCAGCGGCCCTTGCCCTCGTCTCTGTTCCCTGCGTCACTTCCAACCCAGCTGGCACCACATTATGTCACTATCAGATAAAGCCACACAGGCGGGTGCCTGGAGAGAGGCGCTCGGCGGATCAGATAGGGAGGAAAATGCAAAAGGGAAGTTCTCTGGAAGCAAAAATAAATACAATCAGCCCTCCCCCCTCGCCAGGCACAAGACTCAGCGTCACGGCGGGTCTCAGTGTCTCCCTACAGCGAGAAGAAGGAGGCAAACAAAAACCCCAGAAAGGATAGGCCGGACGGGTTCACGTAAAGGCAAGAAGTCAGGACAAGGGTTTAACTATTATATTTCAATAAATGAGACATTCTTCCCTGTTCCTGCTGGACTTATACAAACCCTCCAACATGACCCACTCCACCAGGTACAAAATGCTCTGTTCCTGAGCTTCCAGCAATCAGTTACTATGGTAAACTATAAGAAGTATAGTATTTGAGTGCTTGTGTTATAGTAGTATATAATTTATTCTCCCACTTCTTGAAGTCTAATGTCAGCTGCTCACTAGGGGGGGATGACCTTCATTCCCCAAAAAAGAGAACAGTGTAAAAGGAGATAGGAGATAGGAAGTCTAAATGAGAAGCGCTCCTATCTCCTTTTACACTACTATGGTAAACACCTGTGTATAAGACAATCAGTTACTATGGTAACCACCTGTGTATAAGACAATCAGTTACTATGGTAACCACCTGTTTTGAAGAGAAAAATGATTTTCAACTATCCATTAGTTCAGTAAAATCAAGTGAGAGACAAGTGGATCTCAGGAGCGGAGTATTATGGAATGGGTCTTGTTGGATGGTCTGTTATATAGAGCAATAATTCATCAAACAGTAACGGTTCCAGGGATCACTATATACCTGGTGGAAGGTGAGTATGAGGGGAAGGGAAGGGCATAGGCGGCCCTAGGCATAGTGTCTGGTGTCTTCGAGGGCCCCCCTGCCGCTGGTAATCACCTCCTCCTACTCACTTGCTTTGGGCATAGTTGAATGCACTGTCCCTTTGCTATATGTCTAGGGAAGAGCAGTCTCTCAGATAAACTTACTGGATACAAACGTTTTAAGTTTGACCAAACATGTCTGTGAGACGTCAGGAACCGCGGCTCGGAGCAGTTCCTGTACAGCGGCTGCACTAACTCCCAGTCCCAGAGCTGAGCATGAAACAGGATGGAAGAGTACTTCAACCCATAGCAAATGGTAACAGGATGGAGCCAGACAGACGGACAGACTGCAGCGCTTGGAACACTCACTGCTGTAAAATCCTCTCACTAACGTGTCGCCAACCCGCTGAATTGTTAAGTCCACAATGTATAAATGAAAGATATAACTTTATATAGCTCAAGTCACATGAGTCACATTTTTAGAAACATATAGTTAATTTATCGAACTATATGTGCAATATGCTATATGCAACATCTCCACTTTTCCATTTTTCACAGCTTAGTAAATAGGTGGTGAAACTATAAGTCCAGTCATCCAGTCCAGTCCAGGTATCCTCTATGGATTATGCAGGGAAGTTTTACAGCATCTGCCTATAGCGACCAATTATACCGTTGCTGTTATCTAATAGCCGCCAAGCATGTATTACTCCCCAAGTATGAAGGGGCACCCACCATAGCATTGCAGGGTCTGTATGACTACCAGTAATCTGTTGACCAGTGATAGTTCATTTCACTGGCAGGCAGATTCTTAACAAGTCTGTCTAACTTTCAGTTATACAGATCTCCAGTGTGTGCCATCTGTGGGACCCCCTCCTTCTCTTTCCTGACATAGGTACCAGCCACAAGGGTCACAAGCCCCAGACTGTGCTAGGGAAAGGGTAGCTAGAAATCATTGCAGCAGGTGACAACGTTCTTTATATCTTATTTCATTTGCCTAATTACTATCCCTTGAAGAGTACGCAGAAAGTGTTTCGGAAGCACAGGATACACCGCAGAACTGCAAAATGCAGTATCCCATTGTTCTGAACGCACTTCCTCCATCTGCTGCACAACTCTGAACTGCTCTGACATTATTTGATTAATTAGAAATGAATTAAACAAAGATGCCGTAGGCTCCACCATGTCTCTCCCTCCTCCATATCCTCTCTAGCTGACTGCAGCAATCCCTCCGGGCCCGGTCACTGATCCACAAACCACCTCTTGTGATGCCCTTTTTAGGTTTATGAAACTTACTCATAAGAGAGAACTAAGTTGAGTAAAAATGAGAGATGAGAGTAAAAAGAAATATATGGTTATAGCTGGAACAAATGAAGACATATTAGAATTCCTTCATACACAGCTCTATGCCCCTAAATGATGTACATTTAAGTGTGTTTAAATATACAAAAATGTATGTAGGGGATTAGAACATATGTCTGTATATACAGTATCTTGGGTTCACTGACCAGTATTTCAGTGAAGATACAGTACTAGGAAATGTCTAATAAACATGTACATACTGATACTAAACAGTAACAGCAAAATAGCTGCAAGTCATGTTGAAATGTGCTATAAACTGCAGAATTAACACCTGGATTGAGCCCCAAATTAGTTTAAATTTAATTCAAGTTACTTCTATTTACGCTAAACAAGCTTTAACTCTAAAACAACCACTGGCACAGCCCCTGGCGTAAAAATTATCTTTCAACAAATGCCACTTCATTCTTTTGCCCCAGTGGATTATAAACTGAAGGAGAACCTGATGGCCGATCATGGCTGAAAAGTCACGAGTTAACAGGATGAGAGTTTATTTCTGGCCAGGCTGTTGTTATTTTCACAGTTGCATCCTGTGTTGCAGCAACGTTGTAGAAACGCTGTCATGTAGAATGCATCATGTGATGCACAAGCTTAGACTCAAATAGCCGTCAGTACTCAAAGGACAGGAACAGCAACTTCTCCTTCCACTCACCAAAGTGTAAAAACACTCTAACATATACAAAATTCAGTAATCCACTTCTAACAATATAGCAAATGCAAGAACCAATTACTTACTTACTTACTGGACCTATGTATTAACCGATTTTATACAGTAACCTAATTGTTATTCATTCTAGCCATAAGGAAAGATTGGTCTCCTCTTGTGGAACTGGAAGCCAGTTCATGTATACAGTGAGAGTCCCAGCTCCTGCACCTTGAGATGGCAAAATTGTGTCCACATACTGGTGAGATGGGCTGAGATGGGCACTTATTTACAATAATATGTCCCTGGCAACTAAATATGGTTCTTTATGCTTTACTAAAGTGTAGTAAAAATATTATTTTGTTGTTACTTAACTCTTGTTTCTAATAAACTTCGGGTTATTTGAATCTCCCTTCTATAGATTCTGTTTAACAAAAGACAGTATTAGAGAACTATACATGACCTTTCGCACGTAGAGAAACGAAATCCAGAACTATGTTTTGCTAAAAATAGAAGTTACTGAAAACAGAACATGGTGGGATCTGTTATATAAAGGAAGATAATACAGCTAAAGCTAATACTTTACTTAAAAAAAAAAACATTAATTATGCAATGTAATAAACTAGTGTCCAATGAGGGATCTTGGTAATGTGCATAGAATGATTTAGATTTAGATAATGATTTATTGTGGGAATCATGGACAATGGTAACCATCACGTCAAAAAAACCTAGATGTGATCACCTATATGTTATTGATTAGAGATACTATAGGCAACCTTGAGCACTCCAGCTATGGTGCAACTACAACTCCCAGCATGCTCCAACAGCACAGGCATGGCTGGTACCTGGTAAAGCATGATAGGACTTGTAGTTTCCCAACATCTGGAGTCCTACATAACATGGGATAGGAAACAAGTGTGTTTATACACTAACAGACAATAAATGAAGATTTTCCAAGATGTAATGAAAAATGTTAAGAGAAAAAGCTGAATTTATATCTATAAAGGGATTCTGCTTAGAGCTAATTGTCTAACATAGGACGTCTTTCCATGGCTTGTTGATGTATAGCCTGGTACAGCTGTCCAGCAGCAAGTATGGCGGTAGGATGCCATGGGTACCTGCCAAGGAATGTTGTACTGCATCAGCCTAGCTGTATCTGTTTTGCAATCATTATATTTGGATTTCTCACAATCTAAGGGGGGATATGCTATATGTATGCCTGTTTCCTATCTGCAAATAAAACCAATGAGACAAAAGAAGTTTCCTACGCAATGCCCTCTGCTCCCAGCAATGCTGCATAACCCAATAATGAAGAGATGGGAAACATGTCAGGCATAGCATGAGTAATGTCCAAGACTTATCTGGCTGCTCTCAGATATGACATATGCAAAAGATCCATTAAGCAATTAAATGAGCTCTGCTACATTAACTCCAGCTACTGGGAACATTTCTGGTTTTCTTGAGTAACAAAAATTAACTATTACTTTACACTGACTGCTAGCTATGTAGGATATTAGGTTCATTATGCCTTTGCCTCTGTTTTTGTATTTTCTCGTCCCTATCTTTTTGTGTACCCTCATGTTTTTTTTCCGATAAACATTTATTGATGATAATAAAAATGAACTATTCTGTTTATTCCTAATTTACCATAAATGCATTAGATGCAGGAATGTTAAAGAGGCCATTAACCGGGTCTATGAATGAATGAAAACAGCATTGCTAAGCTTTTAAAATACATATAAATACATAAAAAATAGCTCATTATAAGTACTGTATAATCAGTACTTATAAAATCAAAACTGGTTATTGACTGTCCTGATGTTTTGTTATCAGTGATTCATTGTGGTATACTGACAGCAGCCATATAGCGTCATCTTTATCTGTTTGGCTCATTGCATTTTGCAGCAGTACAGTTTGATCAGTTAATCTATTATTTGTCAGACTTTCCCTAATAGAGTTTAGTACTGAATGAAAAATGTGACAGAACAATGGACCAGATCCAGACATGAAGATAAGAGAGGAAAGTTACACCTGGGTCATACCATGATGAATGGCAGGGGAGGTAAAATGAATGTCAGTGTTTGCATGCAGGGAAAGTGCTTTATTTTTGCTTATTGCACACAGATACTGACCAGTGTTACTGTTACACTGTTATTAGACTTGGGCTGGAAATATCACTTCTCAACTATAATTCTGTTTCCTACAGATGACATTTACCTCCCCTGCAATTCATCAAGTAATTTTCTTGATCTGGTCCGATATGAGGGAGAATCACTTAGAGATATGGACATAAAATGCTATAAGAGTCTTTAATGAAAAGCTGTTTTCTGTATCTGTCAAATTATTTTTCCAGTGTGGCCAGTTTAGAATTAAGATGGTCCGGCTTCTAACAATACAATCAGTATGATGATGCTAGATAGAAAGATGGGGTTATATTATACAGATTGTTTTTTGTGGCTTAGCCAGGGAGTACTGATTGAGCTTAAATAGAGAATTATTGTAAATTAAAACTATATATGGGAATATCTAAGAGCTGGATGTTTTGATTATGATGGACAGAGGATTTTTCTGACCTCCAAACAGATACATTTGAGCAACAAAAACATGCCAGATATAACTAGATAAACAATGCTGCAATGTAAGGTGTAAAAGTGAATTAAATATATTGTATGCAAGGACAATACTTTGCTTTGTACATAGAACTGAACTATTGCATCTCCTTTATGTTTCGCGTTGAGTTATGAATCCTCACCTATCAGCTATAATTCAGTTTCCATTGTTCCACACTGCTCCTCTCCTCATTCCTTTGTGTTCTTTTCCTGGTGTATATTTACAATTATTTGTGTTCTTAAACTATGAATCAGCCTAGATCTGCGGTTATCAATCATTTTAGACATTTGCCAATTATCTACTATAGAATCAGGTACCACTTCACATAACATATAGATCCATACAAATTACTTATTTAATATACAGTGATAGAGGTGATAGAACACAAGGACTGAAAGGGGGTAGATTTGGGGAACAATTACTTTACTGAAAGGGTAGTGGACATGTGAAATAGCCTCCTGTCAGAGTTGGTAAAGGCTAAGGCCATGGAGTAATTTATACATGCATGGGATAGACATAGAAGACATATGGATACAATTGGGGCTAGGTCACCACTCTAATAAATAGTCATGTTCTTGTGTCACCACAGTCATATTGTTTACATTTGCTGTTAAGTTAAAACCATTATCACCAGTGACAGCTGAGGTTAGCGTGGNAGAGAGTACTTGAGTTTAAGCATTCGTTTTTTGTATATATTCCAATTTACAGGCAAAAAGAATCCTCCCAACCTAAACCATCTGTTTTTACACAGTGACCAATCCTCTGGGGTATTTCCCTTCTTGGTGATAATGAGACTCCCAAAATTCTTTTTAGCTGAAACTATGGCTCAAAGCCTGGACCTGGCTGCCCCAGTAAACCATTACCGTACTGTAATAATGAAAAACAAAAGCACAATGGGCAAAGCAAGCACTGCCATGGCAGGCTGGGACATGCAGTTCTATATGTATCTATATATATCTAAAGTTACAGAGGTTGAATGAAACTTTTCGTCATGCAATGTAAAGTCTCAATCCCAGCAGACCACTGCAAAGTACTGTAATAATAAGAAACACTACCAGTATGGGCATAAAAGGCACTTTCAGGCAGGGCAGGGCTGGCATGTGTTAGCATGGGTCACGCTAGTTGAGTGTCTACTTACTTGAGTGTCCCACTCGGAGAGAGAGAACCAGCAGAAGTACTTGCAGAGTCTTCATTCTGCAGGGTCTCTCCTTATCCTGTATCTAGGAATTCGCCTGGCAAAGGGCAGAGAAGGGGCACAGCTGGGCGGACTGGCACAGAGCTGGGCAGGCAGCTGCAGAAATCCAGATTTTGTCTGTCTGTAGGTAGAGAGAGCAGGAGAGATAGAGAGAGAGGCAGGAGACTGTGTGAGCAGTGAGGAGACAGGCACAGATGTGGGGATGGATGAGACCAGTGCAGGAAACTACAGAGGCTGAGGGAGGTCTTATGCAGCTGGACAGCATACAGGAGGAAATGCCTTCTACACAAGGAAAGAAACTCTCCAAGGAGCCCCTGCACCAAAAAAACAGCCCCCCCCCCCCATCTTTCTCCCTCCCTCCATAGGGTGTGCTGGACAGGACCCCCCAGGAAAGGCAGACTCGCTGTTTGAAGTGCTGCTCTTATTATTCATATTCTCTGTACAATGGCCCATTCACAACTGGCTGAGATAGAATAAATAATATCAAAGCAGCACATATCATGTCTGGAATGTCAACCATCTAATCTGCAATATCACATTAACCAGACATCAGTGGATAATCTCAGACATTATATGCTATTGTCCAAAATACAGAAGAATTAGAGCCAGCAATGTCATTTCTAACAAAACACACACACACACACCACACACACACACATATATATATATATATATATATATATATATATATATATATATATATATATATATATATATATATATATATACATATAGATCTCCAAAAAAGAGCCACAGCACGTATGCAATTAGCCAATGCCTAATTATGCTACTTTATATTTAAAATAAAATGGCAGAAACATTAGTCAGATAAACTTGCAAGTACATACTTAAGCCACCAGCCACTTACAAGGCTTTTCTGCAATGGTCCTAAACTCTAAATCTGTCAGAGCCCACCTTGGAACATTTTTATATAAAATAATAAATTATAAAAAAAAAAATAAAAAAAAGAAATAAACAATAAACAAATTATTTAAAGAAATAACAATAATACAAAAATAATACAAAAATAAAGTATGCAATAAAAATATATTTTATCCTTTCCTCTACACTAAGGCCGACGAAAGAGCTATCTGCACTGCGTTCTGTCCCTTCCTTTGGAAGGGCAGGAGATCCTGCATTAGCCTGCTTAAGTTGATGCAGCCTAAGAAGCATGGGGGCTCCTGACTAGGGGCAATCTCACGGCCTTTCTGCATGCAGCGGATGACTCGCTTACACCAGCGATGACCGCACACCCACTGCTGGCACCCCCGCGCAAACTATGGGGCATGCTGCTCCGCCGGGGGGGTCTCTCTACCACTCACTCTATCCACCTGACGTTCCTCGACAACCCCGAGTTCCAGAGTGGGGCGGCCGCCCGCTTCTTTCGTAGGTGGGCAGATGGGGGCCTGACTAAAATATCGCAGTTTGTGTCTGGACTGGAGAAAAAACTGTTTCCATATTAGTCATTGGTGGACCGCTTCCCGTTTATTGCTAATGACCGACTCAACTATCTGAAAGCTGTACATTACTGCTCCAGCATGGTCTCACGCTTTGGCCCTGGAGACTGGCAAAAACCTAGACTCGCTCCTATTGGCGGTACCTGCAACTACCAAAGCTATTTCGCAAATCTATCGTTCTTGTTGAACCCCCTGGACTACTCTACCCACACCACGGCCTCATGGCTTGGCGCTCCAATTTCCCAGACGTCGCTCCTGAGGACCTCCTGCGAGCTGTGGCGAAATCTGTCCAGCTTATTCCTGCCAGTATGTATGGGGAAATGTTTTATAACTTGTTCCACCATACCTACCTGACGCCATCTAAACGCTTCCGGATGGGTCTGTTACCCACTCCTAACTGCCTCCGTTGCCGGGACCCGCATGCGGACCTCTACCACTGCCTCTGGGCATGCCCGGTCCTCCGCCCCTTCTGGCTGGCAGTCCGTCGGTTTGCAGAGGACTGGTGTCTCGGCTACCCCTCACTCCTGGCTGGGCTGTACTGGGACTTCTTCCAGAATCCTGCAGGGCTTCTCCTAGCCTGAGATGTCTCCTGCTGATGGTCAGTGCGGCGGCACGGAAAACGATTCTACACAGGTGGTTGGACGCCACCGCCCCTCCGTTTTCACTCTTCTTGGAGAAACTACATTTCTTATTCCGCATGGCCTGGCTGGAAACACTCATCGACAAATGCAAGCGAGTGGAACGTTTCTTTGACCTCTGGGAGGGTTACATCGATGTTCCTCCTCGCCGCATAAAACAGCAATTACACGTAAGCTTTGGTGACACTGCATGGTACGTGGAGCGAGTCATGGAGGGTGACCCACCGATCAACCTGGACTAGGAGCAATGACTGGGGACCTGGCGGGGCATCCCCTGGGTCGCTGGGGGCTGTGACATGATAATTGTTACTGAGCGATTATACTTTGTGCCTGAGCTGTATCCCTTGCGCATAATCCAGAGCTGCGTTTTTTAGGCAATGAGAACTTTGGCTAGAGTCACTAAGTGAAACACGTACCGTCGCGTAGGCGTGTCTAGTATGTCCACTAGTGAATGGCAGAAGAGAGTGGTAGCAGGGTGTAGATCAGGGAGTATGTCGAGGGTGCTTCTGATACAGTCCCACACGTCAGACCAGAAGGAGAGTATGCGGGGGCAGGTCCAAAGGAGGTGGAAGAAGTCCGCATCTGGGTGTGAGCATTTAGGACAAATGGCGTCGGGGCGTAAGTCAAGTTTGTGCAGTCGCTGCGGGGTGTAGTATACTCTGTG
>JABWIB010006120.1:5458-25525 GCA_016617825.1 Platyplectrum ornatum
CAGGGGAGGTAAATTGAATTAATTGCAATCAGTATTACAGGTGAGAGATGCCAACACTAACATTAATTTTACCACCCCCTGCAATTCAACATGGTTTTACCCACTCTTTAGATTGGAACAATTTATCTTATAGTGTATGGCCAGCTTTACTCATGGGAGCAAGCAGGACTATTACCCAGTCCATTCTTTTAAAGGGGTAGGCACCTTCATTTCATAGGTGTCAGTTGAGTATGAGAATATACACTATTTCTGAACATTTAAGAAACTTGAACAAAATGTAATATGGAGGAATAATGTATGTTTTATATAACACAACTTTATGTGAATATTAAGAATACTATTTATATCTTAACATACCAAAAGAAAGGTACACGATACACAATATATTGTTACCATCCCCACTCTGTATCAATGGACTAGATCCAGACTTCAAACAATGGCTTATTTCCAAACGCACTGTAGAAAGCCCCATTATGCGCAATCATTCATGGGACCCAATTGAAATACATCCATTCTGTCCATTCATTTGAAACATTCGCTGTCAAGAGGGTATGTGTATCAGAAGTCTACTTTTGGGGAGGGAGGCTAGTGGTGTGATCGCATGGATGTGTGGATACAGAATTGATCTGATAGCAGATGGATGCCAAGAAATCCAAACACAACAATGTCAGACCTTTGGATCTGGTCCAATATTATTTACAAAAGGGGGTTGTGTAACAATATCTATATCTCATAACACTTATAGTAATAATTAGTATCAAGAAGTCAGTATAATTATATTATTATTTACAATTATTGAAATTATGTGAAAGTTATGGTGAATGAATCAAGGTAAGTGACCAAAGAAACACAAAGAGATTTCACCGCAGCATGGGTTAGTTGGGCTAATATAAATATATTAGCAACACTAAAATTCTACATATAGAAAGTGTGTTTTATACCAAAGTCTGTTTAGTCGTAACAACTATGTATAACAGTTGCAGAAATATTTCTCAACATTTCTAGATCTTGAAAAAACTACTTCTATATAAAAAAAAGTATAATGCATTTCTACTATGATATAAATGTGGATGATTTCCATTTTCTCTGACTACAGAGGCAAGTAATAGTAGCCATGAGTCTCGTGTTGGTCTAGCAGAAGGTCTGGAGTTACAGGAGAAGACAATTATACCACTTGTGGTCGTCTCATCCCTGACCTTTATCTGTCTTGTGGTACTTGTGGGTATTCTTATATACTGGCGGTAAGTTCTATTATTTCATACTTTAATTATGCATACCATTCTTGTATTCATTAAGAAATAAAAAAATTTCATTAAAATTCAAGTTCAACACTAGGTAAAACTAGGATGCCACAATGATAACCATTTATATTGTTGTGGCACAAATGATTTCTTGTAGTGGTCTTATCGATACAGTAAATACTAAACACACTTTTTTACTAAACACACTTGGCCAGTGGCTGAACTTTCTTTACTGGCCACACACAAATATTGTGTATTTGGCTAAAAACCGCCCTAGTGGCCAAGGTTTTTTTTCAATGGTGTAAAAACACCTGATTATCTGGTCAAATGAAAATCTAACTAAGTAGCCAGAACGCAGGACATTTACAACAAACAGAGGAGAGATGAGCATGAAAGGGAAAAGAAGTCCAGTTCTGATTGACAGGCATCCCATCCAATCAGCTGCCAGTCAGAGCTGGACTTCATTCCTCATTTAGATTATTGTTCCCAGTTTTGTGGCCAATAAGAGGACGGTTTCCTTGGGGTAAATCATCCTGTTTATCCTACCCCCTGGGAGCAATAATCGCTCTAGCTTTACCTTTGAAATCTAGGACCTGATTCAGAGTTCCTGGCGGCCGCACGCTGCGGCCGCCAGGTATGCTAAATTCAGAGCTGCGCAAAAGCGCAGCTCTGAATAGAGCGCAGGGAGAGGGGCATGCCTTATGCCCCGCTTCCCTGCGCTCAGTAAAAAGCCGCAGAGGCTCCGGACGCTGTGTCCTCGCAGCGTACGCTTTCATGAAGGAAAAAAACAAATNAAAAAACAAATAAATAAATAATTATTTAAATGTAAAAAAAACATAAACTTTATTAAATATTTTATTTTATTGTCTTATTTTTATTTTTTTTATTCTTTTTTTTACACTTAATGAGGCAGGTAATTGTCCATAGGACAATACCTGCCTCTTGAGTCTCTGCGCTAAGCCTGCACCATGCCCCTTTTCTCATTTGCATGGAGCGGAGTCGCAGAGGCACGGCGTCGGACTTTGCGTCCGACTCCGTGCCATTCAGAGCCGATCTGCGCTGGCTGGCGGAGCCATTCAGAGCCGAGCTGGCGGAGACGCAGGGCTGAATCCCCCCTAGTTGTTAAAATAAAGCTCAATGACTAACTAATTTCAATAAAATGAGTGCTAATAAACTATTATCTCATTGCTGCTAACAAGGCTGTCACCAGGGGATGAAGGGTAGGGTGGGGGGCAGATGATGCTATTAGTATAGCTGTTAGTATAGTGATTTGAGAGAAATAAAGTGGTCTTCAGCTAGACAAAGGCAGGGAATCATCAGTGTATCCACAGTTAGAATTTTAAACCTTTAAAGAGAGTCTATGGGAAAAAAAGAATCTCCAAGGTATTTGGTATATCACATCAGACAAGAACATCCTTCAAAGTCTAACCTCCTTATTTATGAGTACGGCTTTTTATTTACATTTAAATGGCTAATTAGCACTGATCATTTTCTTTTTCTTATTTTTTTTATTAACAGTTTCTAACTTTAAGGCTAACTACTATTTCAGTTCAATTAAAA
The DNA here is from genome assembly GCA_016617825.1 of Platyplectrum ornatum. Taxonomy (NCBI): domain Eukaryota; kingdom Metazoa; phylum Chordata; class Amphibia; order Anura; family Limnodynastidae; genus Platyplectrum; species Platyplectrum ornatum. The sequence goes on from JABWIB010006120.1 coordinate 8,260, forward strand.
CTATTGGATATTAAAATGGTACTACCAATTTTGGTAATGATTGAAAAATCAAAAATGAATGACACTACGATTAACGGACCTGATCCAGAGTGGCGCATCTGCTTGGAGGCGGATGTGCATGCAATTGGAGGTGAGGAGGTGCGTTCCACGGCCCTTCTCCCATTTAAATATATGGTTTTCATGTTATTAGTGTCTAACTTACACCATGTCCTGACAAGGTGTAAGTTGGGTGTAAGAGTTAGAAGCATGTAATTGTCCCCTAGACAATTACCTGCTCCCAAAAGAATTTGCGTGTTAATAAAGGGAAAAAAATTACACCCTGTCTTTGGGGTTTTTTTTTATAAAAGTTTTATTTTATTTGTTTATTTTTTTATTATACATTTTAACATGACGCTGTGAGTGTCAGAAGTGCTCTCTGCACATAAAAGCCAGCATAGTACTATGGAAGCTGGAGCCTCTGCACTCGCATCTCCGGCAGCAGGGGAGAGGGGCATATCACATGCTCCTCTCCCCTGCTTTCTATTCAGAGTTGCATGTTTCTAAACTCTGGATCAGGTCCAGCATTTCACTTACAGGGTAATGGCATGATGTGTGCAGATATATAACATTCCCAGATAGAATCCCTTCCCAAGTGATTCAAAATCAAAATGCATGGCTATTATATATTATTTAAATGGTGCTTATGCTTGTTCAAGCATTTCATTTCCAGTGCAAATGTACTATTAATATAGTCATTATTTATTAACAATTTAAATGAAACTATTTTTTATTTGCTGAGTGTTGGATGCTACAGCAATTCTTTTGTTTAGGCTTTGAAGTGTAAGCTTCCTGGGCTTAAACATGGCCTGTGACTGGTTCCAGTCATAAACTGGACTGGACTCACTTGTGGTAGCATGTCCTTGCTGTACATTGACTACGTCAGACTGTGTGCCTAGGCTTCCTGGGGTGCCGCAATGCTCTCAATGAGGTGCCATGTAATGTTTTTTCTTGATGTGGTGCCACGTTGTTAGTGTTACTTAGAAGTGCAAATTTACTTCTTGTTTAGGAACAACACAAGATTTAATATCAGCCGGAAATATTTCTGTTTTTACCTAAATAGTTATTACACTGTTTCAACTCAAAATGCAAAAAAAGGGAAATAATTTTACCTTGAAAAATTATGGAGACCCTAAGGGTGCCTCAACTGAAAAAAGTTTGGGAACCACTGGACTACATTCTTAAATCTCTTCCTTCCTATTGATCGTCCCTCCAAACGTAGTTTGGATAACCATAATTATGTGTGCATTTGTTCAGGGAATGTGCAGTGGTTAGGTACATTTGATCAGTCATATATTTATACTTGGTTCTGGGCCTTTGAGCTAAGCTTCTCCTGTCAGAACTGTGTCCATTATTTTCCATGGATACCTACTTTGTTCACAAGATTTACCACCATTTGCATATGGTCATAGACACTTTATCCTTCCTGGATTATATGCCCCTTCTATCCACAGCCTGTAGTTTTGTAATGTAGTTTTACCTTAGGCCATGCTGCAAAAGCAGGCACAGAAGGGCAGACAGCTGATGTGATGTCTGCAGGAGTTTATTCTGCGCATGCACGGAAATGAAGAGTACGCAGTTACAGGTAATTCAGGACACATAAACAATCAAGCATTCGTGGCTTGCTATCTGAGTGGCATGTTATGGGAGGAAAGGGGTAGATAGACATAGCCAATGTACTGTAAGGATGTATCCAAACAAGTGCACCTGATCCAGAGCCAAACACAGATGTAAAAAGGACTATATGTATATGGAAACATTTGCTTCAGTTACAGGTCATATCTAAAGATGGACATATAATTGCTGTAGTGAGTGCGCATGATTTTTGAAACTGCAAAATAATCATAGCACCGTGGTACAATTATTTGATCGTGCGTAAATATAATACTGGCCTCCTTCTTCTGCCAGGATTATCAGTGCCTAGTAGAAATCAACCCATTTATCAAACCACCTCCTGCTGGGACTAATAATTGTCCCAGTGAATGGCCAGCTTACGTCCAGGGAGCTACCATTCCTATTTCAGACCCTTGCAGTAAGATGTGATAATTTGAACAATCACTACCTAAGTATTTTGCATGTGTTAAATCATTTCTTCATACATTAAGAAACTAATATAATCATTTTCTTACAATCACATTACAGACAGAGATGGCCAAATTCTAAAAACCTCCATTTGCAGCCCTATTACAATGTACTATGTATATGGTTATGTATCAAGTATCCACAGATAGCGTTGCATGCAACCTTGGATAACATGCAGCCTGCCCATGCTCTGAATTACATGACCTACTTTGCTCTGAATAAAATCAGTGTGGTTTATTACCTTTGTAAATCAGTAAAATGACTAGGAACACATTGAGCAAATTTGATTCTATGCAGTAAACATATTTTTAAACAACTATGTAAGTCAGGCCCAATGAAAAAATAAGATTAAAAGCGAAATGACATTAACTGTATAGCATAACCAATACCTTGCTAATTAAAGTCAATGTTCTTTGATCAGGCCCAGTTTATCATATTTCTACAAAGCTAATAAAAGTTAAAGTATATTCATATTGTTGCTATGGGAAACAGATTGCTCCTTCAAGACAACCAGCTGGAATGTTTTCCCTGCTGTGGATTGGTTCATAACCTTGAATTGAATACAAAATATTACTTCTGCCTCAATCAGTTTCTCCTTAGCAACTAGACTTTAAAAAGTGTAATTACCCTTAGGTGTCAGTAAATCTAATTTGCTTAAAAGACCAAATCTAAAAATTTATAAAAAAAAAAAAGAAAAAATGATTTGTAATTATAAATGTTCAAAACTGTCCATATGCCAGGCCAACAGGTGGGTTTCTCATGCTATGAGAGCCATAAAACATTCACTTGTGATATGTGAGCTACGTAGCTTTCATAACTAAAGCATTAAATGCATCTTACTCCTGCATAATACTTCTCTTAAAAGCATTATACTTTTACCTGCTTTCCATCTCCTATTTTGATTCCAAATTTTACTGGAAACCGCAGCGGATCGATATAAATAAATGGCATTTACAGCTTTTACTTATACTAGGTCTGTTTAGTGTTTATAACAGTGTATAGTTGTGTACGTATAGTCATGTCATATGGTTTAAATGCAAAAGCCTACTAAGATGTGCATTTGCACCTCATTTGCTGCCATTATTGTCCTTTACTTTGGTCATTTTACATGTTGGAAGGTAAGCGTAAGCTTATTTACATATCAAAGCTTCACTCTTTTAGATGTACACATCTTTAGATGTTATTTTTAGGTTTTCTGTATGGTTTTTTTCATATTTTTGATTGATAGGCGCTCNTGTGTATTTGGTTGTTACATGTCACTCATCTCTTGTTTCCTTCTAATCGTGTGATAATTAGCCATTCTCACTTAACACATCCTCATGATCACCTCTTACACCAAACAGATGGAAACATCTACCTACAAGATTTGCCTAACCAGATGTTGTACTTTGAATTTAATTGAATGTTAAACCTCACTTTACGTATTGTAACTTTTTTCTTTTCAAACATTGTGCACCAGACTTATTCTTATCATTTCACTCCAGGCATTTTAATATGTGTATTCATATTTTATGGAATATTGACATTTGAAGTTAATTAAGTATTATAAATAGTATTATTATAAATAAGTAAGAAGAATAATATATTTGCTAAACAAATCTACTGATTAAAAGTCAGCAAATTCTTTTAGCCTACTAGGGATCGGCATTAATTTATCTTTATCTACATGAATACAACTTACTATACCTATACTAATAGTATAGTACAACCCTGATTACTCTGGTTGTAACTAGTACTGGTCAATCACTGTACTGTAGCTTCATCATTCTGTTTCATGTCATTATCACTAGTGGTATTTTATAACTTTTTTTTACACATGATGTTTTGATGTTGTTTAAGGTTTTTACATACTCAACATTTGTTATAGTAATATCTGATGGTTTGCTGTGTTCAGTGTCTTTATACATTCTAAATGGTCTGGTCTGGTATGTCCTGGATGTATTTTCCAGATATAAACTCTGAAATCTTAAATTTGTATTTGACATATGTCTTAATACTACTTGAGATTTCATCCCTCTCCCTTCTGTACATATTTAGTCTTTCTTTATAGTTTTTGTTGGTCATACCATGTACCATTGTCTTTGCACTTTCTCTAATGTATGTATGTCCTTTTGGAGATATGGGCCTAAATTCACTAAGCGGGGAGTTTGCAGGGGAATTTAAAAGTGGGGATGTCACCAATAGCAACCAATCATATTTGAGATCTCAGTTTCATTTTAAATACTGGAGAATTTTAGCTCAAATCTGATTGGTTACTTTGGGCAACATCCCCACATTTCTGCTGCTCTAACTAGAGTGATACTGACATGACCCCAAGGTCACATCAGCATCACTCACGGTGCAGAGAGTGTTCCACAGACGATTGTAGAGAAGTGCAAAGGTAAGTCAATTAGAGGAAACAATGGCCTACTTAAACATGAGGATAGCTGTAGACATACAAGAAGGTGAAGGGATGGCTGGAGACAAACAAGGTGGAGAATACAGGATTGCTGGAGCCATAGGGGGTACTTTTTCATTTTGGCCACATGAAACTATGTAAATGAAACACATTTAGTGTTCGTAAAGATACTGTTATTTAAATGTTTAATTTAATTAATGGGGTAATTTTAATGTACAACCATTAAACTGATTATATACATAAAACCTTCAGTATTTTTATGCAAAATCCACAGTTTAAGTTCTACAGTAAACTTGTAGATATGTAACATAAAAGAGAGTTACCTGCTGGACCCACATTCGGAGAATTTTGTATGGGCCCATGATGGAGTGATCTGTCTCCAGATATTCATAATCTGCATGGGCTTCAGCTAGTTGTTAATAATTCTAAAGAGCTCAAACTGTGACCTGATACCTAAACCTAAAAACCTAAACCTAGAAAAGTTAAAATATTAATAAAACAAAATAATCACAAATACACCTAGCTTACTGCAATCACTAAAGTATTCCAGTGGGAAAAGAATAAAAATGAAAGAAAGAAATATAGAGAATCTTACCTTAAAGACATCCAGGCGTTGTTCGGAACCGAATATTACCGACCAAAGGTATCATGTGGATAAGTATTTTTTTAGAGAATGCAATTGCCGATTTGAAGGCTTGTATTTGAGCAGTAAATATCTAAATATGCCACATTAATAAGATTTATACTGGAAATGGGTAATTTTTACAAAATTTTGACAAACTACCTGTTCCCAATATTGANGGACAGGGACAGGCTGCTGCAGGGCTACAGGTAGTAAAGGGAGGTTATGGTTAGGTTTAGAGCAAAGCAGTAAGAAGTGACAACATTCAACAACTTTGCACTGGCAAACCAAACCCAAAGGCAACTGCATAAGTACATTTTCAAAACAGTTCGCTTGTGACCCCAACATTGATCATCTGTATAGACAATGGCTTGTTCAATATAGGTCAAATCTCGATCAGGCCCAAGTCTTTTGAACAAAAAATATTGAAATAAAATAAAAAGTAAAGAAATGTGTTTCAGTTAATGTCAGACAGTTTTATAATTATTAAAACTTGTATTCTTCACTTTCAAACTTTCATACATAATATAGTAAATATAATCCTCTGGCTAGAACTAAACTAAATTATAGTGGTACATGGAGAGTTTGCTATTACAGATTGAAACGAGATTAAATAAAAGGCATTTTGATTATTACTGGACTTATTTTATAGGTAAAATAGCATAATAACAAACAAATACTGCTTGTGCTATTTCAGGAAATGCTTTCAGACTGCACACTTTTATTTAGAAGATAATACATCCCCAAGGGTAATCTCCAGTCCGCCAGCACCAGTGTTTCCCGTTTCAGGTAAGGAACTTACTTTGTTTTGATGCTGTCAGCATCTATCTTCTGTTATCGCCCATTGTTATGGGATGCTTGGTACTGTAGCATTTTGCTGCACCTGAACTACAGCAATGAATCTACAGCAATGAACAACTTGTCAAATCTCTTGAACTAGCTCAGGGGCAAAACAATGATAAATGACTGGAGACCATCATCAGCTACAAAGTGTGCACTAATTACACGGTAATTGGCGCTTACACACCTCACAAATGATTCCACACCTGAGAAATATTGTACAGTGTAAATGAACTATGTAAATGCCTCTGAGCTACTATATTGCAGGACACTTTAAAAGAAAAACTAAACTTTATTTGCTAACAATATATGAATTACAGCTACTGAAAAATAATCATTCAAAAATATAAACCTTTAATTAAACCCTTGCCAATTATGTGTTGTGTCTTCTTAATTACCAATGGGTCTAGCACACATACAAAACTACAATTGTGTATGGCCTTAAACATAGGTGTAATACCTATTATTACTATTATGAAATATTATATAAAAAAAAATATATATATACTATATATACTCGAGTATAAGTTGACCCGAATATAAGCCGAGGGACCCAATTTCACCTAAAAATAAACTGGGGTAACATTGACTCAAGTATAAGCCCCCCAGAATGTTTGTCTGTCACCCATGTGAAAGGCTCATGTCACTCATGTCACTGATGGATCATTACCCCCATAGGATTGCATTGATTCTTGTCTCTATGTCACAGCTCCTATATGTCTCTAAAGTTCCTGTTTCCCACATGTCCATGGTTAATATAAGGCAATGTAAAGCTCCTGTGCCATGCTGTAACCCATACAGCACACTATCACACCTGTGTCAGCTCCGTGGGCTCAGTGTGGTGGATCAGTGGTATGCTGCATACCAGTGTCACACTCTCCCCCTCATTTACCATAGCTCCATGTTAGCTCTGAGCATTGTGTACAACTCTGGTATCTGGGGACAGGGAGGAAACCGCTGCTATTCAACGGGAGACATAAGAATACTGCAAGCCAGACCAAAGCGACATCATCCCGCTCACATCGGATGATGTGAGCGGGATTCGGCTATGTGGACTGATGACTGTAAGACAGACCCTGCATCATTCAGGACAATGACTTGAGTATAGAAGAATTATGCACCAAGACTGGTCGCAACATCTGCAGGAGTCGAAAATTATCAAAGTCGTCAAGAATGTCGCAATCGATTTGCAGGACTTCAAATTGTATATATATGTCGGTGATAGTGCCCAGGCTCGCAGTGAGGCGATGTAACCCTGGTTCTGGTGAACTATCACTGGTATTTACATTTTAGTAAATATAACTAAAAGTGTTTTTTAAATGGGGGAACGGGGCTTGCTGCAAGATGGAGTAGATATGTGTCTCAATAGCTCCTGGACTTATCCTATCCTGTACCTGGCTACCCCAGCTGACACTGACCTGCCTTCCTGCTGGTATTGCCTCCCGTTCCTGCTCTGGTATGTCCCTCCAGGTCCTCTTTGGGATTGCCATCCTCCTGCTGCTGGGGCTGGTGTACCCTCTCCTGACTGGATCTCTCTCCTTCGTTTCTTTTAACGAGCCTCCAGGTTTTCGGCACATACGTTAGGCTGAAAAGACTGGCGTTGGCAGCATTTTCTTTCTTAATGCTTCTGATTGTCACCCCTCCTGTTGTGATACCCTGGTTCCCTGACTGCTCTCTAGCACTGCTCCTGGAGGGGCTGCTGCTCCCTCAGCTATCATAAGCTGGCCTGTTCCCCTCAGTGGCTTCCCTGCCCAGTGGCTTCACACTGCACTGCTTGGCTTCTATGGTCTGCCTGGACTGCTTTTTTTTTTAACTCCTGCCAGCACCTTCCTTGTGGTAAATTAGCTCTTTGGCCTTTTCACTTCGCTGGGTTCACTGATCAGATGCTGAGAGCTGCTCCTGTGGTGCTATTTAAGCTGTGTGGACTGTTCCCTGTATTGTGTCCCCTGGCAAACTACTGATCACTGCTCTTGCCAGGGTATCTTGAATGCCTGGACCGCTACCTGCATTGAGTTCACTGGCGAGCTTCTGTACACTCCTCCTGTGTATATTGGCTGCCTGGTCTGCTCCCCATATTGGGTCCACTATCCAGCTGTATGACACCACCCCTGTTGGGCTTTACTGGCTGTCTGGACTGTTTTCATCATGTGGAAAACTGGTGCCTCTGGTTCTGTGACCTGCCCGAACAATTTGCTCCCTCCTCTACTACTGGTGGCTCACTAAGCCCCTCTGCTTTCCCCACACAAAGCTCCGTTTTCCCCACACTTTGCCATTGAAGGAGCTCACTGCATGACTTCTACACCTCCACGAGCTGATGCTCCTCCACGTACCCTAATATCCAAACTGCTCCTTTACAAGGACTGACACTAATTTGCGTTTACTCCGACACTAGGGCACAGTTTCTGCCTGTCAAACGCCGCCTGAGAGATCTGCAGCTTCCTTATGCAATGCATTTACCTTCACGTCTGAGGGTCAGGGCTGATCTAGTCCATTTCTTTGGACTATTTTGTATCTCCTGTGTCGGACTCTAGGCAATGAGTATACTGTGTATTTCTCCAGTTTTCTTTCTGTTTCGTTTTGTTTTGATGGGGTGCTGCCAGGGATGCTGGAATTTTGTATTCTCTGTATCTTGTTCGAGGGCTGCCCTCTTCGTTACTCACTTCCTATTGTTAGGTGAGTTTAAGGTTTTTTTTTTCTTTTTCTAGTTTAGTTATGTCTGGGCATAGGTATTGGTTTGGGTAAGTAATACAGAGTGGGTTGAGGTTTTGCTGGGGTTCAAACTGGTTAGTATTAAAGGGAGTTTCTTGTCTGCTGCTGCCTCTTTTTTATGTACTCATGTGCTCATCCGCGTCTTTTTCCTTTGTTATGTCAGCACTTCTTCTTGGGCCCTAGTCCTAATTCACTTAAATTCATTTTTTTGCAATACCTGGGGCCTGAATGATAGAATCAAGCTTGCCCTTGAGATCACCCAATTGTGTAAATTTTAAGGGGACCCACTTATTGGGGGGTCACGTTATGGCCCTTAAAAAACCCTGGGTTGGGTGGCTTACCACTCCACCCATACAGCTTATTCCCGCAGAATCCTGATTAGCAAGCATGTCAAATTTATTCTTGAGGCTCTGCGCACTGACCACTTGATCTTCAGCCATTTAGGAATGATGTTTTCAAGAAAGTGGATGATTTTATGTCTGAATTCCCCAATACCCCCACAATTCGTATGAGTGGTTTTAATAATGTGTTGGTCGAAGACCTAGAGAGATGGCGTGAATCCTTTATCCCGTGCTCCCTATGACATTAGGGGAGCTCGGGAGACAACTATGCGTATGCAGAATCCTGGAGCTTGCCAGTTTTCCTGTCAGTCTGCCATTTTTCATATATTGTCCTGGATTGATTATATCCGGTTTCCTAGTTCTCCTGGTACGCGACATTGCTCACCTCCCCAGGGTTATTTCTGACCTCTCCCCCCGGTTGAAATGTCTATTATCCTGCGGGACACTGGAAATAATTGGGGAGGGTTTAGATTTGGTGGCTACATGGCAACGCTGGGTTAATATTCACTGGGAGGCTTGGGGTACTGTGGCCCCTACTGTCCTGTGGGATGCCTCGTATCAAAAAAATTCACAGGAAACAGGTTTAATTTAGGTCTTGTTCGGAGGATAATCGGGTGCTTTGGTTGAGGGCCCAGAGGGAGTGGATGGATCACTTTTATTCTAAATTAAAGAGAACTTTATTATAAATCAAAGGGGAGGGGGCATTTCTGGCATACATGGCGAGGGGGGATCAGGAACATAGGCACATTCTCTCTACTATCAAAGATTAACAGGGTATACTGCTTCACAAGATATTGCTGGGGTGTTCCATCACTATTATCAGTCTCTATATTCCTCCAAGGTGGATTATTCTTTATCTGAGCTGGAGGTTTACAGTGACAAGATAGACCTGCCTCAATTATCAGTGGAAGCAGTGAAGATGTTGGAGGCCCACATCTCGGGACAGGTGCTGAAGGTTGCACTGCAATCATTCCCTAATCAGAAGGCCCTGGGGATGGACTCCTTGCTTAACTTTTTAAAAAATTCAAGCACTGTCCAATTGCATCTTCCTTCTGGTAACGAGTTGTCCCAGATACAGTATCTTCTGGTGGGGAGGCACAAGAGACGGACTGCTCCACTTGTTAACCAGGCGGTGCAGGTACTAGATTATCTGTCTCCTTCCTGTATGCCGCTCTCACTAACTGTCGTTGTGGTGATAATTTGCTGCCATTAAAACCGAAGTGGGACTCCAGTGTGGTCCTAATGTCTGAGGAGGAGTGGGCGCAGGCGTAAGGCCAGTGCTAAGGCTGCGTCTATGTCCCCTCGCTTCCAACAAATCTATGTCTATGTTCTTTATAGGGCCTATCGATTACACAACATAGAATTGTGGGGTAACTGTTTGGTTTTTTCTGATGATTTTTCATCATCTGGGAGTCCTCTCTTGCTCTGGTGCTGGTGGCTAGAATCTGGATTTCTCCTGATCCTCCTACCTTCCATCATTGGGTGGGACTAGTTAATGACACACTACATTGTGCAAAATTTGTTTAGACTAAGGGGTATATTTACTAAGCCGCGAGTTTGCAGTGAGATTGGAAAGTGGAGATGTTACCCATGGCAACCAATCAGATTCGAGTTCACATTCTCCAGTGTGTAAAATGAAACTGAAACTTTGCCATGGGCAACATCTCCACTTTCCAATCTCACTGCAAACTCGCTGCTTAGTAAATATACCCCTAAGTGTTTCTATAAGGTATAGTATCCGTGGTTGGATTCCCGGGGTCAACTGTCTCCACACCCTCCCTTGTCCCGGAGTGCTCTTCTAAAGTATTGTATATTCTTGTACTCCCTGCTGTTATCTATTCGCTATTCCACCTTTGGACTAGGGTCTCGGCTCCTTCAGGGTATTTGCTGACTGGGTGTTTCTTTTTTTCCCAATGTTTTTTTCATGTACTATTCATCTGTATATGTAATGTACTTTATATAATGCACTAACTCCTCTGCTCTTTGTAATGGACTAGGATTCTCTTTCACAGTTTTTCCTGAGTTGGTTGGGTGGAGAGGGTGGATTAGGGGTGTATTATATTGTATTGTTTTGTTTTGTTGTACGCTTGAAAAATCTTTAAACAAACTCAGTTTTTTTTTAAAAAAAAGTTTATTTTAATTCACAAAACTATCACCATTGTCTTCCTTTTCTCTTATTGTTTCTTTTCCTTTTAAAGTAACTGTCATCTTGTATGCAGTTACTGTTATATTTTCAAACTATGTATTAAAGGTTATGCTTCCTCCACAGTAGGCATACTCATGAAATCTTTATTCCTCAAGTATTTATAAATCTATTTAATAACCCTGTCTACTAAGTTCCAGCTGTATTTCTGAGTGAGTCCTTCAGCACTTTCATTTAGCTGTTATTGCTTGTTACTGTATTTGAAACTAATTATAAAACACACACCTGCTGCCAGATGCTGCCTTTTAAGTGTGAAGGTGCATTTGCACATATGTGGATTTTTTTCCTTCAAGATAATTCAATTTTAGTATTCATTTCCACTCATCTATGAAATAGAACAGATGGGCGCTAATATCATATCAACAAATTCTTGTTATCTTAAGACTAAGTTATTAGGTGGTCTAAATGGTGAACATCTGTTGATGTAAATAACGGTTCTCCATCAATATGCTGATGTGTCTTTGTCAAAGACAACACTTATTAATACACATACTGTGACATGATATTATATCTACTGATGTTCAAAACTCTTTACAGATTGTAAACGTATACTGAAATATTGTTGTTAACTGTTAAGGTGCACATACAGATGCTTCATCCCTTAGCTTAATGAAATGCTTTATATGTCATCAGAAACAACATCTATATTACAATTCTTTGAATCAAACCTCTCCTGTTATGCATGGAGAGGGGTCATTTTATTATTGAGTGTATAAATGATGGCGATAAGACGCCTACTTACTACTTCAGCTAATTTCTTCATTAGACGCTGTCAGGCCACAGCTGTAAAAGACTTTGCTTAAGTGATGGTCAACTTGGTACACTTCAGCGACCACAGATGTCTTTTAATTTTAATAAGCCTAAACATCAAACTGTATTCCAATAGTATTACTACTATAGCAATAGAAATAACATACTAAAACTTATAATGACAAAATGTTTTGCATATAAATAATATATATATGAGCAGGAGCTCGATCTTCACATAATGGACCAGATTCAGACTTACGTACTATTGACTTTTGACGACTTACTCACAAGTTGGCAAAACCATGTTGCATACTGTTTTCAACTAATGAAATGTAACAACCCTGCAATTCAAAATGGTTTTGCCCACTAGTAAGTCATGAGTAAGTCAATAGTCTGTAAAGTCTGGATGTAGTCCACTGTTGCTGAATTATCACTGACTTAAAGTGATAAAGAGAGTAGTGTCTAAATAGTGCATGTCAATTCTGTGTTTAATATTAGATATCATTTTAATGTCCGCACATTTCCATACCAATTACAGTTTATGGACTGAATCCAGAGTTTTAGCCATACGCCATGTGTAGCCGCAGGGTAGATATCCTGTGTGGTAGCGGTATACTGCTATTTCTATCAATTGAAAAAAAAAAATAATAATCTTTTTTAAACCACATTTGTGAAATTTTCCCTACACATTTCTGGATACTGAATAGGAAAGCGTATAATATGTTAATATTATCTGTGAAACAATACTCCTGTAATCCTAATGTATTTCTTATTAGGAGTTCATTATAATGGATACTAGGCAAACCTATAAATGGTCAAATAATAAAAGTTACCTGTATTATTCGGTTATAATTTTTGTTATAGTTGAATGCAAATTAGCTAATATAAAATGTTGTTCCAGAATTGTTGTCTTTCTGTCAGTTTTCTAATTCTTTTATGTAATGACGGATTAGAAAATATTGAATATGTTCATCTTTGTTTAAGATGATGTTGGAGCAATTCCCTTGAAGCAATTTCCAAAACACGTTGCAGAACTTCATGCAAGAAATGGCTTTTCTGAAGAGTTTGAGGTACACTTTTCACTGTAAAGAAACATTCTATTGACCTTTCTTCATTTCAGTCTGGATACAGTATGTTGACAAAGCCATTCATTTGTCTTGTGACATACAATATATTCAGTAAGCTTGACACAGGTTTACATCCATTGTATATACTATGTATTCTCATGCCTAGGTTCACTAAAATGTGGGAGAGAAAAATGGAAATGATATTCTGCCTTTCACTTTCCTATTGAATACCATAGAATGACAGCTAGAATCTGATTGATTGCTAGGGACAAAGGACCAGATTCAAATTTTACATACTATTGACACCAATTACTCAAGACTAGGCAAAATATTGAATTGCAGGGGAGGTAAAATGAATGTCAGTGTTTGCATGCAGGGAGAATACTTTATTTATGCATTTTGTACACAGATACTGACCAGCGTTACTGTTACACTATTACACTTGTGATGGANNCATCATCTCTCCACTCTAATACTGTTTGTGACTAATGAAATTTAACTCCCCTGCAATTCAACATGGTTTTGTATTAAACTCCACTCTTGAGTAACTTGTGAGTAAGTCAAAAGTTCCTTAAGTCTGAATCTGGTCCAACATCTTCACTTTTTCTATCCCTCAGTTTAGTAATTATAGCCTTAGGCTTTGTAGCAAAGAGTCTTCTGTAGCATGTGTTCATGTGCAGTCCCTTGTAATTTCAGTAACTGTCAGAGGTTCACTACTATTACCTTTTTAAGCATACCTTTTTTAATATATATATCTTGAAGATTAATACTTGCATGATGATTCAGACCTTTCAGCCGACAACATTCTCATTATATATTTTGTACATCATTTTGATGTATATTCATCGCTACATTGCCTTTTTTATCTGCCATTAAAGCATGGGTTATGTGGACCCTGGAACAGTCAATGCAAATTTATTCATAAACCTATTATTCATTTACGACATATTAAACATGCTTGAATCACTAATATGTTGCATTTTGTTTTACATTCACTCATATCTTTGCATCATTAAATTTGTCATTTTTTTTTTATTCATTCCCCCACTAGACACTGAAAGAGTTTTACCAGGTAAGAATGTTACATTGCAATTCCATAGAATAGATATGTGTTCATCTGAGGAGTTCTAGTACATGAGTGCATTTACTTCTTTCTATCAGGTGATTCGATGCACATGTGTCATGTTTGTATTTATTTGTAGGAGGTCCAAAATTGCACTGCTGATCTAGGAATAACATGTGACAGTTCAAACCACCCACAAAACAAGAATAAGAACAGATACATAAACATTGTTGCTTGTAAGTATAAAATACATGTATATTTTTAAATGCATGTATACATTTTTAAGGTGTTTTATTTTTTAGTTAAATTACAATTATTTAAATAAAAATTTAAAAAAAACATGAAATTAAAATAAACAATAGCAAGTAAAAAAAAAACACACATGTAATAGGCTGCTACATTAGCCTCTCAGGCTGTCTGTCTATACACATTCATTTCAAAAGATATTCTATTTTCACTGTTTGGCTTTAAACCCATTTCAGGTATGGTAGAATTTATATATATAGATAATAAAAAATATATGTTTTGCTAGAGTAATAAGTCTAACAGCACCCTTTATCTCAGTTAGCTAAATCAAATGAAATCTCATTGTTTGCAGTTTTGCAATAAGTGCTATGACTCCATCAAACCTGCCCATCAGTAGTTTCCAGCTGTATTACCATTCCCCACAAATTCATACAGTTCAAACTACATCGAAACACATTCCTTTTTCTAAATGTTTTGTTCTGTTAATACAAGATGAGAAGTCACTGACAGAACAGATATGATGATATCTCTTGTCAAATAGTTTTCCCTATGGAAATGCAGTAATTGTTACTCCCAACAATAATTCTATCATTTATTTGCATTTAATAATAAATAACAAGCCTTCCCTTTCAGATGATCACAGCAGAGTCAAACTTTCGCAGCTGGGAGAGAAGGATGGAAAAGGAACTGATTACATTAATGCTAATTATGTTGATGTAAGTATTTTTTGTAATTGTAATTTTGGAATTGTAATGTTTAAATGTAACAGGACACATTTGGGAATAACTGTTTTTTTTTTTTATCTCTGTGAATAGTATAATTCCCCATACCCACATCCAATACATTTCATGAAAGTACACAATATTATTGTCAGATACAGTGCATATATTGTATGTAACATAGCTATTTCTACTGTCTTTTTTCTGCATGAGATCTGCATACCTCCCAGTTGTCTCTATTTCCGCTTTTGGATGTCTATCCCATTGTCCCATCCGCCTAACAGTTTGTCTCGATAAATGGATAAACTTTTTCTTGTTTTTAAATTTTGCCCTCATTGCCAAGGTAAAGGGGCCGGGCTTGGACTGAGTCAGATAGGGCAATTTTTTACAATATTATAAAGCAAACATATAAATTGTTCATTACGATTTACATGGCAGTGTGTACTCTGTAAATATGATTTTTTTTTTTTTAAATGATAGAACTACTGAGTAAACTTGTGGCACTAATGTTTTTAAGGGTTACAACAAGCCAAAGGCATATATTGCTGCTCAAGGTCCCCTGAAGTCAACAGCAGAAGATTTCTGGAGAATGATTTGGGAGCACAATGTAGAAATTATTGTCATGATAACTAACTTGGTCGAGAAAGGAAGGGTAAGCACTCTATGGGGCCGATTCCATCCCGTGCGAAGACGGGAAAAAACACAAAGTTTTTTCCCGTCTATTACGGGACTGAAACCTTGTGTCTTTTTGTACGCACCTCTATGAGGTGCGAACGAAAAAACGCGAGATTTCCTGCCTTACGCAAACAGCGTAAGGCAGAACAACTAGGCGCGAAGGGGATTGAATCGGCCCCTATGGAACAATATAAAGTTACAGTATATTGGTAAGAATAAAAGAAAAATATTTTTTATTATATTATTATTTAAAAAAAATATTGTGCATTTTTTTTCATTACGATCATTGTTTTAATATAAGAGGTTATACCTTCATTTGTTGTATAATTATTATTATTATTATTTAGAAACACATGACTCCTCATGACTCTTTATTCGTCCACATGACTTATGTATTGTTACATTTGTATTATTTACTATCCTGTAGAATTAGCTATTAGACCTATAACATTTCTTTAGATAGGAGACCCAGAATGTAAGTAATAAGTAGAGCAGACACTTGCTGTGACAGCAATTGCCAGGGAGGGCAGTGACAGGTGGTATAATTGCCATCCTGAAATGAAAGCTCTTCTCTGCTTACTAGGTTCTCCTTACATGCTCCCGATTGGAGCTAAAGGGTCAGCACTAGCCAGAGAAAGGCTGTAACAAAGTATAATGGATCTCTAGCACAGAAGTAAATATAGGGCATAGAGACAGAGATCATGAAAGTACAAAAATGACTTACCTTCATATTAGATATTTTTCTGTACTGTAAAAATGGACCACTTTGCCATTATCAGCATCTGGATATATTAGAGCACAATTCTTTGCATTAAAGCATCTACTTTAGCAGATACAGAATGTATAGTAACAGTTTTTTTGCTTTACAGAGAAAGTGTGACCAGTATTGGCCAAATGACGGCAGTGAGGAATATGACACATTTTTGGTTACTCACAAAAGCACCCATGTCTTGGCGTATTACACTGTGCGCGTCTTTACACTACAGAACACCAAGATTAAGAAGGTTTGTATCATATTATTGCTACATTCTTTATTCCCGTTTTTTTCTTTATCCAAAACCTTTGCTGTTTGAAAATCTGTACAATCTTTCCATGCCAGCCACTGATCTCGTTCTCCTTCAGTGCATAGTAGTCTTGTATAACAGCCATGGACTAGGTGGGGCTCTTCTGACATCTGCTTATTATTCAGTGTCAGTCGTACAGGTGAGGGTGCACCTCCTGTCATAGGATGCCCCAGCGGCATAGGGAAATGGGAATGAGGGGCATGTGTAGCGTAGTGCATAGCTGTAGTTAATGTGCATTAAATAGGGCTTACTTTTGGGGTAGGACTTATTTTATGCAGTTTTTAGAAAACTAGCATATGGCTTATTTTTGGGGTAGATCCTATGGAAATATGGTGTATGTATATATATATATATATATATATATATATATATACACACATATATACATATATACCGTATATATATTTTGAATAAAGTTATTTTTACTTGGAAGTGCCTGCCTGCTTAAATA
>JABWIB010006122.1:8436-24078 GCA_016617825.1 Platyplectrum ornatum
GTGGTACTTAGGCCCACTTTTGTTATCCTCTTCCACTGAAGATATCAATGGCTCATCTCCATCAGTTTTATTACACAGACCATGGACATAGAAAATAATTGAAAACATTAGCAATTAAGAGATTTCATCTAATCTAAGTGATGTGTGTATTCGTAACAGCAATATACTATCCATAAAGTAAAATCTTGTGGCCAACAGGGTAAACTAAAGTGCTACAGACTTATTTTTCATTTTTATTTATTATTTTTTATCTTGGAACTTGATGTGAAAATATGTTTTTGCATATTATCGCTAAATGGGATTCACAATACAATAGTATTTTATAAATATGTTTATTACGCCGCTTATAATATTTTTATATATTGATTATTTATATTTGTTTCAGAGGACTTCAGTTATGGCAGTTGATTGTTCTCTACTTTTTTCCTCCTTTCATTAGTTTTTATACTAACACTTGTAGGGGTCGCACGCTTTTCGAGTCTATTGTGGTAGTTAAAATTTCTCCCTTTCTATACATGGCTCTATGAGCTGTGAGATAAAAAGACTGCGTAAGAGGGNGCAAAGAAGATTGAATCGGGCCTGTAGTGTTACCTTTCACAGAGGAGCAAATCTTTGGTGNACCTGGAGCCACAGAGTTGGAGTAGATCTTCCAGGGACTAGGGGCATCTAGCTGGACACTGTGCTGGTGACCCTGGCTGTTAAAGTAAGTACTATTTTAAAATATACACATACATTTAGCTGTCAGTTGTATGTATTTTTAAAAATTTATTGCGAATCGGCATATGACATTGCTTTAGCCCTAGGACCAGGAGCAGGATGATTACTCCCCAGGCATAATAAAATGTAGCTCAGAGTTGACAAATGTCTAAAAGAACTTTATGCATCTGGGTTGCATTATGACTTCATTCGCAAGTTTCATGTGTATCAAAATCTATGCGCTCATATCTCAGTTAAATAGAATCGCATAGCTAAGATTTTAGTGCGCTTCCTCATTATCATGTGCTATGTAAATGTTATTCATAGAAGACGTTATGTTGAAATCTACACGGGATTTATATTGTTTATATGCCGCATTATACTGCAAAAGTAAACACATACTGAACATAAGAATGCAAAAGTTATTTTGATATGCATACTTTCCTACAAAGCAGTAACTGACATGGACAATCGTTATATTTCAGTGCTTACTGCAAATAGAAACCCTTTCACTCCAGGAAGCGAGAACAGTGTGTGAAGAAAAAAAGCAGTTGAGTCATTTATAACTGAGAAGCGGGATGCCAGGGCGGGCTTGTCATCCTCATTCCTAACATTTTCTGAGGTTTTTCAATCTAACCGCAAATATATAGCTTACAGTAAAAAAAGTATAGATTGGTAAGTTCAAAGACGCTGCTCCCTTGCTACAGAGATGGAACAATATATTTGTATTTTCTAAATGAATGCAATATTTTATTCAGTTGACATTTTCTATTTATTTTAGTGACAAATAATTAAGATGAATGTGCAGTTTTAAATGTGCAGGTTTTCTGACAAATACAGGCACAGATTCATCATCAGATCTTGGAATGGAAGTTTTTATTATCGCAGTGTTATTAAATATTGAATAATATGCTGAGAGGCAGCAAGACATGTAAGTGCTAGGAGTGAAAAAGAGAACTTGCCATCCACAGNCCTGAACTGTTAACCAAATTGCCTAAAATATTAATTTCATTGCATCCAATCAGCAGGCGCTTTATGTTATGGTGACATTTATAATAATTAAGGACCATATCCAGACCAGCGTTAAAGACCCNAATACAGAAGCAGCGTAGATTTCAGCTGCGTCGAGATGAGAGGAGGACCTTACTGGACAGTANGCAAGCGTTAGGAAATGCGCACTGGGAGTGGAATCCCTAATGATGGTGACAGACTTGGCCCCCAGTGACAAATCCTTGAAAAGAGGAATAGGAGGCAAATATTCGGTGCACAAATAAAAACCACCCAGACAGATAGTGAGCCAAACAAGGGCTGACAATAACACTAACATGCACCTAGAAAACACACTGGAAAGAAAGGTTAAACGGCAGGCAATGAAACTATTGAAACAGATATGCTTGGTGCCTTAAGATTAGCATGTGGTTGCATGTAATTGACTTCCTTGAATCATACATGCAAATTTCTTCCTGAATTATATATTTTCTTGTAAACTATATATAGAGCCAGGNAGGCATGGGATACATGTCTTTGTGTACAGCTGCAGTAACAATCAGTTATGTAATGTTTTATCTGAAAACTGAACGACAAATAAATATAAAGATACAATGATGTAAATGAGATGCTGTTGCTGTGCAGGTATTTAATATGCTTTGAAATGATTTTTAAATACTTTGCTTACTATATTTAATTTCTGAACAATTACCTCAATNTAGTTAAACAGAAAGGAACCATAGCTTTGAAAATGAAGAAGGAATTTATCTATACTCGTACTGTAATCACTGATATGTGGGGGGGACTAAGGATTTGCCAGTTGCTCTGCAATGTCTTTAACACTCTGCAATAAAATCATAAAGCCAATATGGGTGTTCCTGAGTTACTCCCTTAAGAGCAGCATTGTGTATGACGCAGGTGATGTGGTGAGATTATATCTTTAATCTTGTTAGTTTGGTAGTAAAGGAACAAGCTTAAACCAATGTCAGATTATTGTATGTTATTCTTGACAACTCATAAGTATTAGCTGTTACAGGCAGGTGCTAGACTGATGCCAACTAGGTTATGCCACTAACCACTACTCATAAAGAAAGTCATGTTTCATAGAGGTCTGGAAATGACCTGATAGTTGATATAACTACTAGGTTATTTAGGTTATTACTTACACAGTATATATTCCTAACGCCACACATACTGTAACTANAGAATATAGGATCATGTTTTCTAGAAAGGACACTGATCCTCCCACATCCACCCATACTTACTATTGGACGAAAGTGGTTAAAAAAAGCCACTACACCTACATCAACACTTTTAGTTTTGGAACATTTTTCTTTGTGTGTGTGTTCTACATTCTTGACCTNCCTCAGTGGGAGGAAAGATGTCCTGGCCTATATTGTGCAAATGTGCCTAGTACAAAACCAATAGCAGGTGGATAAACTTTGAGATGTCAGGAGGATAAACTTTGAGAAAGGGTACTTACAGTTCCTCAATTATTGTTCCTTTCATTTCAAGTTTAAAGTGGGCTAGAGTTAAAGAAATGATTTGTGACCTTTTTTACTGCCTCATGACTATTTGAAGAAATTAGAATTCAATATAATAATTAACTCTTAGTTAACTTTACTTAACATAAAACTTTGGAGGAGGAAAACTTTGGATTAAAGTCATATTTCTCAAACCCTACTAGACTTAACTTATCAATACAATAAGATTGGGAAAAAAGATCTAGGGGGGTCTAGGAGTGGATCCAGACATATGCAATTGTGGCTATATGCAGATCTACAAACTATTGATTAAAAGCAATGTGGTGTGGAGGTCTGGATAGTATATAAAGGCTGAAAACCCTTACTGTACTATTTACATATGTTTCTGCACCCCTGTGTCCTTGCATATGCACACTCCCCTTTCCACCACCCCTGCATGCAAATAGCGTACTTTACGGAAAGCTGGATCCTTCCAATNCAGTTGCATAAAGAACTGAGATAGGGTGCCCACTTTGTTTTGTATTTAATAACTGAATTAAGGCTGCAGAAGATGATTAGTTTTCTGTGGTCTGGATCCAGACTTTGGATGACTGATCTAGTGTAGGTTGTTACCCCAATCACATCTAGTGCTGGGTGCCTTAATATCACAAGAATCCCATGTTACTGATTTCTCTGATTTTCAAATAAGCAATAATGATGGTAATTTCATTTTCTGGTGGGGACACTTGCATGAGATGGCAGTGTAGCATGTGAATGGCAGTTACAGTTTACTAGATATCAGCTGATCTCTGTGCCAGGCTTTCCATTGCCACATGTATAAAGCTCTGGACATTTAGGGGAAAATGTAATTCCACTTCGCACGGTATTTTCTCCNTTACNCAAACAGCTTAAGGGAGAAATTTTGCGTCTTTTTACATAGCGGCTCATAGAGCCACGTATAATAAGACAGTCGTGGCTGTGCCATAATAGGCAAGACCAGCTTTTTCCTGTCTTCCTGGCACATTGAATCAGCCCCTATAAGATAATTTTGGTAAAGATAAAAACACTGCAAAATATCCACAGCAGAGACTGTACATGTGCCAACCCCATTCATAAAGGTGAGGAGCAGCAATATCATCTGAATCCATAAATGAATGTTTATAGATGGGTGATAGCTCTAAGCCTGGGCCTAAATTTACTAAACTGCAGGATTGGAAAGGTGGAGATGGTGTTAATAGCAACCAATCAGATTCAAAAAGTTTATTTTTACATAATGGTGAATAATAATAATGGCTATAATGGTTGCTATGAGCACCATCTCCACTTCTCCAAACCCACTNTTGATGTGATCATATACAATAAGAAAACAAAAAGCGAGACTGACTTAGCTTAGTCTACATCTGAACAATGACCCGGGTCTACAGTGCTGTGTATACTATCTGGATGCAAACCTGGATGCAAAATCCCAGGTTATTGCTGGGGCAGCAATGTGAACTTGAATGNCGTAAAACTGTCCTATAGAGTACCTTAAATACAATGAAACAGACAATAACAAATTGTCCTAAAACATTTGTTTGTTATACTGCAGTATAAATACAAAATAGATGATGAACTGCTTCATTAATATATAACCAAAAGAGCATTACACATACCATTAAAGTACTGTTTTATGACAAGACAGGAACCAAGCAAACATTTTGTCATTAAGACAAATGACTGCATCATGTGACTAGAAATAAACAGTTCTAACAACATCAGTCATGTGACAGATACTNCCTAAGGGACTTAGCAGAAGGCTAATAACCTGCTGTTACTCCAAATGGCCTTGCCCTGATTAATAACAGTGCCCCCTTGTAAAAATAATTCTATATTGCCAACCTAGCCCTGGTACATGCAGGGACATACATGCATTGGGCAGCAAGGATCCTTATATGCACAGTGTTAAGCGTCTGCCACACAAATACACACAAATTATATATTAGGTTTATTCACCATAATAATTTAGCAAAAACCTCTCTGTTCAGCCATTATTGTGACCACGTAGCACAGGATCCAATATATAACTGGATCCACCAGGTCCAGCATTTCATAATGGAACATTGNCTGATGGCAGAGCAGAGTGGATTGGGTCGTCTATTTAAAATCTGTGAGATGAGAGGGGAAAGGTATGGTCATTGTATAGTAAAGACTATGTTTAGCCCTTATGTGTGATCCTAAATTTCACTGTGCTAGCATGGGAATTCGGATCATAGGCATTTCAATCTCAGTACTCTGGATCCAGTCTATGAATTGTAGCCTCAAATACATATTATCTGATACAGCACTTCCACATTGTACTGTAGTGTTTTGTAGTGCAGTATGGTCTCAACAATCATGATTTCTTGTTTGAATTAAAGTTAAATAGATTAACAAAAATCTGCCCTAGGGAAAATCACCCTGTTTGTCGGTGCTATATTCCATNAGAACGAAGTCGTTCTCGTGAATGGCCACCGTTAGACCTTTACCACAAAATCAGCTTCATATAGAATTGAAAGTCAAACACAAAACAAAACAACTCAAACATGGTCGTGTCAGATTCAATTTCACAGATTAAAATTCACATGAACTTAATTTATAAGAATAAATGTGCATAATTTGTAGGCCTAAAACAGAGTAGCCTGTTCAGGTCCACAGCTGATTCATTTCAAGACAGGAATATTCATTTAGGACTTGTGTCATATTTTACTGCTTTAAATACAGCAGTGATTGTNATACCTTGACCTTAGTAAAACATTTTAAAATGGAAAACATGGTATTTCCTGCATATCACTTATTGCTTTATTCCTGTTCAGTATCTGGTTCACCCAGTAGAGGTCAGACTGTTGTCACCCTTGGGTGCACCTGTTCCTCACTTCAGTTTCTGCAATGGTTCTAAACATCTGTTATAATTTGTAGTTAGCAATGCACTAAGTACATAAAAAGGGGCAGTTGTTGCTGGCTTAAGTTCCCAGCATGGCCGATGCCATCAGTGTGAACAACATTTTTGTACACAACAGAAAAATAACAAAAAACAAATTTACACAGATTTCAGATGCATTTCAGAGCATCGGTTTAATTGCAGAGGCATTTTCTTAGTGGCCATATGTAAAATCCATGCTAAATATTCANACTTTCCAAACCGACCAAAGAAGCAATTTTCTATTACTCTGCTCATACACTAGAGCAATTATCAANCACAGCATAACATTGTCGATCATATGGATGATCTTACCAGTATAGATATTTCCTACTTTCAGCCCATGGGGTATATATACTAAGCGGTGAGATTGCAGTGAGATTGGAAAATGAGGAAGTTTCCCATAGCAACCAATCAGATTCAAGCTCTCCTTTTCATTTTACACACTGGAGAATGTAAACTGAAATCTGATTGGTTGCTATGGGCAACATCCCCACTAGTCAATCTCACTGCTTAGTAAATATACCCCCTTGAGTGGAAAAAGTTGGGGTAGGCACTGGCTGTGACAGCCTGTGAGCAGTCCATTATATGTTTAAGAAGGTAGTATGTGTGTGTGTGTGTGTGTGTCTGGCTCGTGTGAGTTCACTTATTTCTAGACATATTTCTTACCAATGGAAAACATAAATCTTGGTCTTGGGATTGTACTAGCACTTCACATTTGCTAAAGTGGTTTTTAAATGAAAGCAGCTACTATATGGCAGCACAGAAACACATTTCTGAGGACTTTTGAGTAAAAGCCCACAAGAAGTTACTGAATATATACCCAGAATTCCTTTTTGCCATATATATATAATTGCTTTCAGAGTCATGTAAAACCTCCTTGGCTCTGTGTATGTATATTCCTGTTCATGCGCGGCATTTCCACAAACAGACTAGTCAGGACCACGCCTGGTCCGATGTTTCAGTTTATTACTAAACTTTAATCAGGGACAACATTGTATATATTCAGGGTGTTCCAAAATTATCTTGACAAATTGGACACTCCATAAAAGTGAAACTACTGAGGTAACACAAATCGGTTTATTGCATAATGTCCAAAGTTTTGTGTGATGCTAGAAGAGCTCCACATGAGCACCTTTGGCTGCCCACACAACGTTGAGACGGCTTTGTCTCCTATGAACCAGGTCCCACATTGGGCCTTTCCCTTTGGGATAGCCATCACCAGTTCTGGGTCTTACTGGGTCGTACCTAAAAACAAACAAACAACCGGCTTAGTACAAATAAAACTTTATGCGTTGCTGTTACATGCACACAAAGTCGTACTTCATTATCGTTTTTTGTTTAGGTTTGATGGAGTGTCCAAGCTGTAAAGATAATTTTGGAACATCAGATACTTATATCATGCAAATCTTAAAGACGATGTAGCTCTTGCAAGGTATTGCAATGAATGATATAGAGTATTATAATGAACAAAAGGATGTTAAATGTCTTCTATTATTTATCTATGTCCCCATAGTCATTTATAAATTATCTCTGTTGTATTGGTCACTTCTGAGTGATATATTGGTATTATCCTGATATTCTGTGTGGGTGGAATTCTTATTCTTACATAATGCACATTTATTAAGCATCATCCTTTATTATTTGCTACGATCTTTAACTGTGATCATAAAATGACCGGATAGCTCATTTGATGTAGTTGCTAATGGAAAGACTGTAATAATACAGAGGTAATTAACTGTCAGATGCAAACTCCCCAGTGTATAGCAACAACTACAGAGCACTTTATGTATGTTGAATTTGTAACCTAGACTGTAATATATGATAATGTCACAATATGTTTTAGTTTTACAATTCCACACATATTTACCATCTGGNATGCTATAGAAAGAATAAAATGCTGCATATATTTAACAAATCAGTTTAACTATGTTAAGCAAGGTTAACATATANATCCTGATTCAGAGCTGTGCTTCACAATGGGAGCCAAAACACAAACATGGACGCATTGCTGCCCTGTCTGAGCTCTGTCCAACTCTGTAGTCTGCGCTAGTTATTTCAATAAGAAAAGCATTTTAAATTTTTAACCAGGGTTAGAAGTGAGGTTGTATACAGTGGGATGCCACACTTTCACTTAACTTAAAAAAAAACACTCTAACCTCTTTAACAATGTAGGGTTTTTTAACAACGTAGCCACTTTTCACAACGTAGGGTATACTATGGTGGTAATATTTGCTAAGGTGGTCGTAGCTAGAACATTAGTCACAAATGCCTGCAACCTTAGTAGGTAAGAATTAGAGATGAGCGAAGAAGCCTGTGTGCTGGTTTTGGTTCACATTTTGTCCAACCAATCCTCCAATGTTTCTGTATATTTTTACCAATTTATAACAAATGCTACAATCATGTAATTTATAACATTTATTACTAGCAGAGTACACATGGCAGTTTAAGAGGACAACACACTAATGAAATGGTGCTATTCTACTATGCTACTACTAATGCTACTATGAAAGGCTAAAGCTGCTCCATCCTTTATTGCTAATGTGCATGTGTACTGTCAGATCTAGCATGTGAATGGCAGACACTTTACTGGACATCAGCTGATGTATGTGCCAGGCTTCCATCTCCAAATGCTCCCATATGTAAAACTNTTGACTTTGGAGATCTTGGTTAAACTACCTATATTTTGCGCTTCATAAGACGCACCTAGTTGTGTGTATGTATACCAGTATTTATATTATATTGTGTGTGTATTATGGACTTCCCTGGTATACCTGGCAGGGATGGTTGCGTGTTTAGGGCTGGTGAGATGTGATGCGTGTTGTGTTGGCGGGATTACCTGTTGGTCGAGGATGATACATACGCTGAGCGCTGCCGTATTAAATATTTACACCGCTGTTGTATGATGTTGTAGGCTGAGATAATTGATGGCGGCTACCTGCTGTGAGCGTGGATCCTGGCCGGGGGTCTGGTGTGTTGTGTGTGCGCCGTATATTCACCCAGGAACTGCACAATTTGCACCTGATTTAAACCCAGTACACGCGCTCATATGTGTCACACTAAACCTATAGTATCTCTCACAGTATGAAACACACCAATCATAGGACTGGACTGCAGCCAAAACCATCGCCATCGTGCACTTTTGTTTTGCAATATTCGATCCATAATACGCACACTATACATACACTGTATCACTGTACATGTTCCAAACACATTTAGAACATTTTTAAAGGTGAAGAGCGGTGATACCCTGTGAATCTATTTATGAATGCTTATAGATGGGGTATAGTTCTAAATCTGGAGTGGACTTTGGGCCCTATTTACTAAGTAATGATAACTTTAATTTCAGGTGATGTGATAAAGTCTGTTTTCACATGGAACAGGTATTANAGCATAAAATGGAAGTGGGGAATATTTACAAACCCTCAGAATTGTGATTAATACACTGTTTCGAGAGTTATAGTAACACCTGAGTGGTCGGTATAGCCAGGCTCGCAGCTAGGAGATAGATAGATGTACAGAGATCTGCAGATTCAGAGATACATATAAAATACACAAAGATACAAAACATACACAGATATATCCATAGATACATACATGCAGTAAATACACAGAAAAAGGGTCCAACATCATAAAGAAATTTCTCTTACAAAGTGTGGAATTAAGTTACGTAAGATTTCCTGAACTCTGAAATGGCTGCCAAATCATTAATGAAAACCTTCTACAAAATTGCAAGATCCAACATTTNTGGCAAAATTGCATTTTAATGCAATCTGAACCATTCGTGATTAGTAGGAATTACATTTTTTGTCTAAACATTTACTCAAATATGTTTGAACATTTCCTTGTAGTGGGTGAATATAGTGGATGAAAAAATGTAGTTATGAGTTGTTCAAACATTTTTACCTACATTCTTAGCATTGACATACAGCTTTAATGAGTCATTTTCAGACTTATAGATATCTCTTTGAAAGCATCTGCTTTTTATTATTATTTTACCAATTTGACTACATTTGAAGTAGACAAATTACAGTTTTTGTGAAGTCCTATAAAACTCTTCTAATGTTCATGCCAAACCCAATTTACTGGTATTCACTGAAAATAAAAGTAAACACTATGTTGCAAAAACAGAAACAAATGAGTACTGCCTAGCACCACTTAGCTACTATAAACAACCACTTGCAACTTTCTTATATGTATTTTAGTTCTAGCTTTGAAACAAAAGCTTTATATTTTAGGAACTTTAAGGTTATTGTAACAGCAATGGTTTTATGTAATTAGAAAGAAAATATGACATTACTTGCAAGTGATATAAAAAAATGTAGTAGCTATGTAATCTACACGTATGCTTTCAATACACAGGCTATGTAGGGATAGAATTGTCAGATATGTCCCTACTATTGTAGTATATAGTCTATGTTGAGTAAACATGTTTCAGTAATCTCACTGCTGCCATCAGGGGTGGAAGCCCCATAATAAGGGGATTGAGCCCAAGTCTGGATGGAGGGGGGAATGTAACAATGAGTTCTGAACATGATCAGAAAAAAAGAGCTCAGCACATACATGGAGTACTTAGCAGTGTATTAAACTAACAGCCTCTGACAGCTTGCTAAGAGTGCAGGCCATGGGTCTCCCTCTCCTACGGACAATTTGGCACTGCACCCCTTGCACCCACAGTAATTACGCCACTGACTGTTATATAGGAGATGTACAGAACATTTAGTGCTAGAGTTTAATATAAAATTACATGAAGACAAATACATATAAATGTGACAGATTATGAGCCACAGCCAATAATAATCATGTTGTTTCAATTTAGAAAGGGCATTTGGAAAACATTAAGAGCTGGATGTAGACNTCTGAGTTTTTCTCATTATCTGAGTGGGTCAGTCCATTCAGTGGAAAGCATTCAGGGTCATCCAGACTTTTTGACACTTCCAAGAGTGGGTCTGGATTGAGTAAGTCGGCTTTTGGTACAGAAAATGACTCTTTCTGCGTACTTATGAAGTCTTGTTAACTTCCAGGNATTTCCAAACACTTAAGATGGAAAATTTAAGCTAGCTTGTGACTGACGGACGTCAGCATGTGTAAGTGCTTAACATCACATGGAGTAATGTCTATATAGTATGGTCTAGTACTAGTTGATTCCTCTGATTCTTTTGTTCAGATGTGGATGATGAACTGGCATACAAAATACATTAATTTACACAAGACCTTATATTGTAAGAGTAACAATGCAATAAGGCTGTATATGCATTCAATCTCACCATTTCATTTATGGATTTCATATTGTATGTCTCTTGTTGGGGAGAGAGCTAATATAACAGCATTTTCTTTATGATGAAAATAATAGACAACNAAAGTCCAAATAGTTGTAGGTCCCTATAACCTTCCAAAAAGCATCTGCTTATGTGTGATTAGAGAGATCTATATTTAAATGGCATCAATGCCTGACACATGCAACCTGATAATGCATTCAGGAAAGCAAGTCTTTTATATAAATTTTAATATCTAATGGTTAATTGACTGCTTGCAAAGGTCATCAGTCTTTTAAACGTGTACTTTCCAGCTTTGCATACAGACAGTTTCCTTCAGGTGGTTTCATTGACGTAAGCATGCTCTCCACTGGTGGAACTCTTATTTGTTTGCAAACAAACCATTTGAATATGAGCGTCAGACTAGCATTTGCCTACGTTGTCATCACAACAATGTTTGTAAATACCATGCTGAACAAATTAACGTAAGCTGTAAAAGTCAAAAGTTCAAGTGTAAATGGATCCGGTTGTGCTTGTCATTCTCTACGGCTAGGGCTTATCTGTAAAAGGAAGCACGACAGTGTCATATCCTATTTGCAGAGACAGCAGACATATGAACTGTTCAGAGGGTCAGTTTGTGGAACATATGTTAAGTTATATAATTATATATATATATATNTATATATATATATATATATATATATATATATATATATATATATAAATAATATATATAACTTATATATATACTGTATATAATTTACAGGTGCTACTTAAGGACCCACAGTCAGATCCTAGACTTAAATTAAGTATCACGTTAGTTGTTTTACATAGTTACCTGTGCACCAGGATATAAATGAATGTCATTTATGTATTTAGAAATGTGATTCCATTGTTACTAACATAAGACTACTTAGGGAAACGCATATACATTTCTCCCCTGCTGCCATGGATGCATAACAGCTTATGTATTTCCTGCTAAGCTGTATTGTTTGATTCAAGATGGCAATGCCTTGGTTCAGACTACTGGGGTGCACATAGTATATACTGGGATTTAAGCCTGTTGTATTTTATCATCTCACCCATAGCTTTGCATATTGTTACCCAAACATGACATCAAGATGTGAGACGGTATAACAGATACCTTTTTTAGTCATAGAACTTACCTTTACAGCAAACACTGACATTTACTGTAAATGGTGACATTTTTGTCTAGCGGTGCATAGTTACATTATTCCTTTAGAAGAACTGTTGCATCCAATATGGCTGTAGTTTGTGTTAGGAACAGATGTGCACAGCAGATAAGCAATTAGGTAACAATTAGATGCTCAGATATCTAACACTTAAATGAAGCACATTAGTTCTATTACTTTCATGAGCAAATTTGCATTGGACTTAGGGGAAATGAGCAGTGCAGTTTTCAAGCCAAAATANTAGTTATCCAGGGAGGAAGGTGGGCAAGCTGGAAACACAACATCCAGAGTTTAAAGGCAGCGGATGCACAAATCCTGCTGCATCCTACAGCAGGGACAGCTTGGTAGGAAATAATTATTTTTTGTTGAATTTAAAATGTACAATTTCACATGATCACAGCAACAAAAAGGGTTGTGCTTGAGCAGAGCCGGGGGTGGGGCTTTGCCAGAGCCAGGGTCGGGACTTTCCCGATCTCGGACCCCGGAAATGTTAGGAGGTAACATCTGTTAATTTGTGGGACTGTGTTATATATACTATTACTGACTACTAANTACTAATTAATGAATATCTCATTCTTCAGTCCTCAGCTGGTGCAAATGAAGATGAAATTCACTCTGTTTGCTTTTGTCACTTTGCAGAGGAACTAAAACCCTACTTTCTAATTTAAATATATACACTCTACACCAGTGGTCAAACTGGACNTTTAAAAGTGATGGTATGATATTAAAAGTGACATATATAGTAATTAAAGTGAATAGAGATGTATAGTTTTTAATGAAATCAGTGAGGGAAATGATGTATAGCATACCACCATATACACCCNACTTTGAGCCCTGCTCTACACTGGAACACTTTAGAGACACAGATGGATCGGTTATGGATCTCTGTCGGCTTTTCTGTGTTGCCCTTCTGTCGCAGGGTGAAATCATGCCGCAAAATTACATTACAAATTACCGGGCCGGATTAAGGGTTACATGGGTCTAGGGCGGAAAATGAGGAGAGGCCTACTGCAGTACCAGTGATGCGTGGGTGTGACCACTGTTGTGTAAGGTGACCAATTATATTTAAGCCACTTAATCACACCTTGCTTTACTTCATCACACTCATTAATTGCAGCCAGAGCCAGCCCTAAGCATAGACTGTATAGGGGACTTTCTTAGGGTGGCACCCGGTCAGGGGGTGACACACAGTCATTNAATACAGGGGAAGCTCAGTGATAAGCAGGGATGGGGGGAGGGGGGATTAAGAGGCCGTGCGGTGGAGGCAATGGCGAAGCTGACATCTCTTCCTCTTGCAGTGTCTGATTACCCTCATGTCCTAATCTAGCAACACCCTCCTCTCACCTGCATTAGAGGTCAGCCGCTGTCAAGTTACCCCAATCTAGTCAANACCATTCTTGTTATCCCGTCCATGCTCGCAGCCATGTGCAAGTGACATCTAATAAGGTTGATCCTGCCTGGCAGGCTAGGCGTCCCCATGTGATGGAAGCATGCGCAGCACAGGGACAGGAAACAGTGTGTTATACTACAATAAAAACAAATCATAAGGCATCACTCATCATATAGAGACATCATATACAGACTGACAAAACTAATGGTGGTTACAATTACCAATACTAATAACAGCAGCTACTGGAACCCTGTACAACCATCAAAGCATAGCCACTGTCANTTGAAACTTGTAGTTTCCTGCAGTATTGCTTCTCAGCATCATTCACAGCAGAGAACGTTNCAGAGGAAAACAACAGAGGGAAGAAGGCAGACATAATTAAAGTATTTGTTAAAGGTATAGATTGAGGATTGTCAGCTGATGCCACACAAGGGAAGAGATTAGAAGTCTGGAGACACCACCATGCACTCAACGGTTGGGACGCATCACCTTTACTGGCCTATCTTTAATAACTATGGGGAAGGGGGTCCAAGAAGTTCTTGTACCAGGGTCCAGAAATCCTCTGGGAATAGGCAGCATAGGTGATCACCTAGGGCCCTGTGGATCAAGGGGCTTTGGTCCTTGCTCTTCATTCACAGCGTAGCCTGTTCCTGCATTGTGTGCCTAGTGCCACAGGAATGATAATATCTTGTGAGGTTGATAACATCATCAACATGGCTGAAACTGCAGTGTGTCGGAGCTGTTGCAGATGAGCCTGGAGGAAGAGAGGAGGGAACCCAAGAAGGAGAGTACCCGGGGGTTTGGAGACTCTACCCTTGATTCAGGAAGGGGTAAAGACAGGATCAGAAAGATCAGAGAACTGATAAAGAAAACAAGGCAGAATGGAAGGTGAAGAGATCAGTGTAGTAGAAAGACGTAAATCAGAGAGATAAAGGAGAATAAACATAAAAATATAAAAAAAAACCCCTTACACTTTGATTGCTAGGCAATGGAAAACTAATTGTGTTCCAAAACGATGGACAGAAAGTGGTTCACCTGTTCCTGCATATCNCTCTGTAGTGCCTGGAGTTGTATTTATTAGCATCCTTGTTCCATCCAGCACTGCTACCATGGACTGACCTGTTCCCTATCTGGAGTACTTTTTATGTGCTTTTATCATCCATTATTACTACTTATGGCTCACCTGTTCATGCANTGTTAGGAGTACTTGGATTTATCTGCATGCTTGTTCTATAAAATGTTGCTTTANTGGTGAACAGTACTGATTCTATTCAGGCCTTGGTGTCCATCTTGCCACAGTCTTCTGGTTTGTCCACCTGGTCTCTTCTCCACTGATATTATCAATAAGTAGAGATGTGTGCCGGGCATTTTTTTTNGTTTTGGATCTGGATCTCCCTTCGTGTTTTGGATCTGGATGTGTTTTGCCAAAACCGCCCTTGTGGGTTTTGGTTTTGGATCTGGATTTTTTTTGCAAAAAAAGCTAAAAATGGCTAAAACCGCAGAATTTGGGCCTTTTTTTGGTCCCTAAAGTATTATAGACCTCAATTACATTAGTTTCCACTCATTTCTAGTCAATTTTGACCTCACATTTGCTTAAAAATTATGCTTTGCATTTTAGATTTTTGATTTGCTTTAAATTACGCTTTAGGCTGACTACACTACCTTCATAATTATCCAAACTATACTACTGTACTGTAGGTATGTATTTGTAAATTACAATGGT
>JABWIB010006122.1:25026-35404 GCA_016617825.1 Platyplectrum ornatum
GACGTCAGCGCGCCTCGCGAATGGCCGGGAGAGTTCCGAGCCGCTCGGCGTGGCGCTCGGATCGCCAAAATTCGGGTGGGTCGGATTTCAAGAATCCGAACCCGCTCATCTCTATCAATAAGAATCATAACCTACATGTTTCATGTAGCAAAGACCATACACAACTTTAGGGTTCCTGCTAAATAGCAAATAGAATAAATAACTTGGACATTGTATCAATATATTGCATTGAAAATGGAGCACATCATATTTANTATACATTTTGTTATCTTTTACAATATGCACTGTACACAAGGCCCAATNTTTGTACACNACGGTCATATTGGGTATATAAATANAGCTTANTGGACGTGTGTATGAAACATTAGTAATGCATAGCCTGTATTAAACATTAGTAATGCCAAATTTCAGAAACCACTGGAAGCTCTACATACTTTAGCATATACAAGTGGAGTCTTACAAAAGGTCTGGCATTATAAAAAAAAAATACAAATGTTCATGTACTGTCTGGAAGAGAGAGATTTTTTTGCCTGCTTCTGACCCCANAGAATAGCAGTAGAAAATAGTCATTTAACCTCTGTAGTTTACATCTGCAAAATTTAAATCTTAGTATTTAACAGTCCTTGAAATATTTTGAGAGGTGATCTTACACAACAATAAAAATCATTGTCATCATNTGCTATTCTCCACAAGTAATGATATTCTAGATTCTTAGTCAAAGCTTTAACAGCAAAATGTAATGCCATGTATATTTCAACAGCTGTTACAACAAAAGATGAAACAAGTGTCCTAAATGTACATGTTTTCAGTGGATTACTTTCTACAGCTGTCTAAATAATCTATATTCTGGTGTAATACTGCCTGTTNAAATGTTGTGAGCCAACAATTAACTTTATTTCATTTTAGTTATTTAGAAAAGTAATGGTAACAAGATCTGCCATTAGTGTTTTCTGAAATAAAGATATTTCTTTAAAGCCATATGTCAACTGACTCTAAAATACNATACACATTNCACTTATACAAACATTTAAACATCTTCATTTTAAACTGGTTTTCTTTTCTTTTAGTCAAACNNTTTTTATTNTATATATATATATATATATATATATATATATATATATATATATTGCAAATAGTACCCATTAAAATGAATAGTTGATCTTGACAATGACAATTAGGGCAAAATTTACTAAGCTGAACAAAAAGTGGAGATAGCTCTCTATTTAAACCACATCATGGCCTAAATTCATTAAGCGGGGAGTTTGCAAGGAAACTGAAAAGTATGGATGTTGCCCATAGCAACAAATCAGATTTAAGCTCTCAGTTTCATTTTACACNCTGGAGAACGTGAACTTGAATATGATTGGTTGCTATGGGCANCATTACCACTTTTCAATTCCCCTGAAAACGCCCCGCTTAGTGAATTTAGTCCCATATGTGATTCAACAATGGGACTCTCATTGTTTAAAGTTAAGACCACCACACCAGAAAAGCCTTGAAAGTGGCAGGTGGCTTATTATACATTTGCAATGTATGTTATTTTGCAAATAGAACTGCATAATTAGATACTGGTTAATGACATTAATGCTGATGTATCTTTTTCTTTGTCTTTTCAAAATAAGCAAAATCATCCATTAGTTACCCTGNTTGAAAACCTCTAGTCCTCGCATTGCAACACTGTATGTCCAGTGCAATTTAGCACCTTTTAGACAATATGTATACTTAAATGATTGTAGCACCTCATGATGAACCACATATTAGGTTTGNATATTTAAAATGTTAAGATTTCCTCAATCATTG
Source organism: Platyplectrum ornatum (assembly GCA_016617825.1). NCBI lineage: Eukaryota > Metazoa > Chordata > Amphibia > Anura > Limnodynastidae > Platyplectrum > Platyplectrum ornatum. The sequence goes on from JABWIB010006122.1 coordinate 26,827, forward strand.
TTATAAATCCTAAGCACATCTGTCATATGTGTGTCAGCTTGGGACAAAACTAATTATTAATTGATANATATTGGTCAGCTAATTAGTATAATAAAGATCTAGCACAACACTAATCCTCCAAATTAGCATTTTTCTGCAAGTCCCCTGGGGCAATGACATCCTTTTCTTCTCACTTAGCTTGCAGAGACCTGAATGCAAACCATTGATGTGACCACCATTTGGATGGGTGTTCTGTAAAAGTGAACAGGTCGGTGAATGTAGTACAGTGAAGGTATAGTCACACAAATAATCCCATTCCAGATCAGAATGAAAGTTTAAGTACACAGTCTACAAACATTTGCATCAACCACAGGGCATGTCTAAGTCCNGGAAAGTGACATGGACAACAGCCCACAACCCGTATTGGACTATTATGGCAGCATCTTACACTCTGAATGCAACACTTTTGCTTTGTGCAGCTGGATGGCTTTAAAAAATATACTTCTTTACTTGAATTTCATCATTCTTTTGCTTCAATATTGTTAGTACATTGATATTGTCAATTATGCGATCACATTAAGCATAACCATTACTTACATGATACATAAGAGTCATCAACCTGCAGTAGTTGCACATCATCCAATTGCTTTGTGTCTGGATCACACCTACACCGCCTATTAGTGAGACTTTGCACCATGTAGGATGCATGTTCCNGTTTGGATCAGGCCCTAAGTGACCAATAGTGTGTCACAGAAAGACAAGGAATATAATGAGTATTCGGTTGCTATAAGAGTCATTTTAGCCACTGATTCAAATGTTTTCACATTAAAGTACAATTACATTTATCACCAAAAAACTTTAAATAATTAAGCTATGTACATGAAAAAACAAGGAGTAAAATCAGTAAGCCATCTGTCAACCTAAAGAGGATGTTTTCCAACAACATGCTTATTAGCTCCTAATGGCACCAGTAACCACAAAGAAAGGTCAAATCATGTGTATCAAAAGGATTTTCAGAGAGCTCTTAATTCATTTCGCTTTGTAGCGGAGCCAGTAGATTACTACTAAAAGCATTAGTCTCAGTGGCAGAAGGCATGCAACTACTATCAGTGTTCCATGACGAGTGTTTGAGGAATAAACTCAATCCTGGAAAAACGGTCCTGCTATGAAATGCAAACAAAACATGAACGCATATAACCTTGCCGAATACTTCTTTATTAACACGGAGGTGCGTGAATGAGACTGAATTATTATACTGCCGATTCAGAAAGGACAGGAAATGTATCATCCGCAGCAATACAACAATGTACAGTATATGGTATTTGCAAAGCTCTTCANAGTTCCACAGGCATATAATGAATGACATCCACAAGTCCATATGTTGTTACTTTAAGCAGATAAGCAAGGTAACTATTTACCTTGTATTATAATATGGCTGATAACTATATTTTACTAAGAAACTGTGATGCTGCTAGTGTTATCTGAAGTTCCTAAGTAATATTCCCACATGCTATACCACTCAAAATCAGTTTAAAACTGAAATTTTACATTCTGTTGGGGGCTAATATAATTTCCAGAAATTTACTGACACTGCAAAATAAAGGGTAATCTAAAAAAAGCAAAATGTATGTATCAAGAGATTTTTCATCCTTCTTATATACATATCCTACTCTATAACACTATGGTAAAGCATTCAGGCAGACAGCAAACACAAAGGAAGAAACACTCACTACATTTACATTGTATTATAATATGGCTGATAACTATATTTTACTAAGAAACTGTGATGCTGATAACTGGAAACTACTCCTACGCCATTTGCAGCAGCTTAAAGGTACTTTAAGACAAGTAAATTGGAGAATGCACAAAATATAAAATATATTTACACAAATTACAATGCCTTTTAATTTTATTTTCTAAAGTATGTGACTATTATTTATACATATATTTAACATTGGATATATGCAGTGAACAACTCTTATTACTAAATGCATACAGTATAAAATGTGTGTATAAGTATAAAAGTTTATCTAGTTTATCTAGTAAATAATAATCACAGTTTCAGAGACAATATTCTCATGAGATTGATTGTCAAGACAATTCACTTCATATCTGAATTACATCATAATCCTTGGGTAGCCCATTATTATTGGATTTAAGTCTATTATAATATAAAGTTGCATTTGCAGTATTAGGTGATCTTTACAGATTTTAACATCTGTAAGATATCCAAACACACAAACACTGCTATTGCTTAACACAGACGCTATCAATAGCAATAAAACCAAAAGTAATGCAAGATTATGTTTANTGTAGGACTAGAATGCAGACATTTGGCAACACAAGTTGGCAATATATATTGCTAAATATGGAACTAAAATGAGCTGTTTTAATACAGAGTGAAGCTTGAACAGATACAGGTAGAGAACACATCCCCTTGGGATAATCTACTGAAACACATGGTGTTTCTTTCTCCCTTGTGTATGCCTTTCAACCCTCTCCCTGTCTTCTCCTCTTCCTCAATCCTTTTCGGGTGTCTCTTACCCTGGTTTTCCGCTCTCCGTGTTTCTACTGACGAGTGCACTGTGTCTGCCCAGGTTTTTCTTAATATGGGACTTATGCTGTGATTTGGTTTTCTGTGTGCCCTCTGTTCTGCTCCATCCTGGAGCCTCTTTGTATCCTGTATTCCCATTGCCAACGTTATTGTATGCGACATACTGTACATGCTGTACCCTTTCTGTATTGTTCTATTTGTTCAATAAACAGATTTNAAAAAAATAAATAACATACATTTCATAAATAACTTAATTTCCGATGTAGTGAATAAAAGCCTTTGTTTGTACTAAGCCTTTGTTTGTACTGTTAAACTGTCTATCTTGTTTTTTGTATTATGATTTCTTTCTTTTCTATTCTTGTGCCAGGTTATACAGCTTGATTTTTAGCCCCTAGGCTTCTGCTTAATCTGTTAAATTCTCATATGGTGGTTATCTTGTTTCATGTATAACAGCTGTACATTCTGTGTTTTCTAGACGTTTCACCCTTTGTATTGTCCTATCAGTATTATGATAATCCATATTGTGTGTTCCAGTGGTTGAAGTGGAAAGTTAGAAGTGGCACATGGACAATTAGAAGTGGCAGTATGGACAATTAGAAGTGGNAGTATGGAAACATATAATAAAAGAAGTTATATGTAAATATAAAAATATATATTCTACACTAGGATGGGCAGATATGTAAATATCAAATATTTATTAATATCAAGATTTTGCATATATAATAATAAAAACCGGTACCAGATCAACCATTTATAACAGAGATCATAAAAATGTTTGCTATGTACATAAAATGATAATATTCCATAGTTAAAAAAATGGTAGCACATTATGATTGTTCAAAATGTAACAAAACAGCCATGGAACTTTGTAGGTAATGCCAACAATCCCAATCCCAATCCCAAATGCAGTGTAAGTGGACTTAATCCAGACTTCCGCTACCACCAAGCCACCTGTGGTGTTCTGTGAAACCCTAGCACCCATACAGGCGAGTGGAGGCAACTCCCTTCTCATGCAAGGGAATTGCAATATAAGCACATTACCATGTAAAATGGAGACAGTTTCTCTTTACGCCCCATCTTGTCCCATCATTGGGAATCAAATCCCAAAGGACGTTTTCCACTCTCTCCAAGTGGAAAACATCCATTTGCTGTTGTTATGTCTAAATAATTTAGAAGCATACATAGGACCTTATAAGATTTCTTTTATTTTTTTATGGAGATCTGTTCTATGTTTACATGGTCTTTTCAGTTTCATGACTAATATATTGTATCATGACTAATATAATTATACGTTGCAGGTGCTGTATTTATTACAGGCTTAAGCAATATTACATTTTTAAAACACTGTATTATTTATAAAATTTACAGGTTTCATGTCAAAATATATCCACAAAATATACTTGTCCTAATAGTGTAAATGTTTCCCTACTATGTGTGCCTCATAAATAACATTAATAATAATAATAATAATATAATATTAAGGTATAGTATACATGCATTCAGATCTATTATTATTTTAGTCATAATCTGCAACTACTGTAAAAGTAGGTGCACATTAAATGACTGTGTCTTTTTGAAAAGCTCTCCAGCTTTAGTTGTCATCAAACACCAATGACCAATGCAACCAGTTGTACATGTGTTAGTTTTATACATGAATTGGGTGAACAACACATACTGGTAGCACATAACACATGGCATTATGCAGACATATGTATCCCGCACATTTATGTAGGATTTTCTTTTTAGTTAGGGGCAGTGTGACAAGAAAGGAAAATATAAAATATTAACAGAAATACACATGTTTATACCACCAAAACTGTTTTATCTAAGCTGTAAAAAAATCTTTAACATTCACCATGATGTAGTTCACTTAAAGATGATATTCATACATTGTTCTTTTGCTTCATTACTTTTAGTTTGTTAATTTTACTTCATTACTTTTGTGGTTCAATACCATTGCTTTAGGCAGGGAATGAACTTTCAATACTGGGCATCCATTGCTGTTAGTTTATTAGTTTAACCCCCAGTACTTTGGACTAAATCCTACATGCACGTCCTATAAAGTATTGTAAATGTAAAATGGTTTAAATGAAAAAAGCTGGAAGCAGAATTGCTTGTGACCATCAGAGGCTTGTTTCTCTAGACTGTTGTGGATCACCAAGCCAGGTGCTTGCAGGAATATGGCCTGGTAGGGTTGCAGTTAGAAAACCACTTCTACATGCAACAAATTTAGCAAAAAGCTATACATGAGCTAAGAAGCATAAGGGTTTTAAGAGGAGTGTAATTTTAATTTTGGCTCTTTTGTTGTCTACTTTTTGGCTTGCATCGCCGGACTTATCCGTCATTGTGATGGCTTGGGGATGTTTCGTGGGCAACCAAGTTGGTGACTTATTCTTCTTTAGAATGTCCCATTCATAATACCTACAAAAAGCCGGGAATTAGTCAGAAACAACAAAATAATGGATCAAAAGGTGTACCACAACATATTAGTGCATCCTGCGATTNCCTCTACTAGGTGACTTGTGGGGTTTCCCAACCAAGATTACGATCCATGACATCGTCCAAGTTGTGTACTAATCATTTGAAAAAGAAAGAAGACATTGTGCAGTTAAATTGAAAATGCCTTAAAATATACTGATGTGCTCAGATGTTTGACAAGTACTGTATATATAATTGCCAGATTCAGATTTACACTCTCATGGGTAAAACCATGTTGAATTGCAGAGGAGGTAAAATGAATGTTAGTGTTTGCATGCAGGGGGGATACTTTATTGTTGCATTTTGCACACAGATACTGACCAGTGTTACTGTTATACTGTTATTAGACTTGTGCTGGAAACATCATCTCTCACCTGTAATACTGATTGCAATTATTTCCGTTTACTTCCCNTGCAATTCAACATGGTTTTGCCCATGAGTGTTAGTCATGAGTGTAGGTCATGTGAGTAAATCTGTATCTGGCCCAATAATCTGATGATCTGGGTAGACAAACAAAATCATCAAGAATATAGCAACTTCTTTTTACACAGTGTGCACTCAAGTGTCATATTAAAATCTATTTCAGGAAAATATTATTTAATATTAATATATGGATTCTTCATAATTTAGTTGAAACTATACATAGCAGACAGATGCCACAATTAAAAGCAGTGAAAGTCATACAATTTTAATTTATCCTAGCTACTGTTTTTATACCACTTTTCAGAGTAAATAACAACATGTACTTTGAGGTTATGTGCATATTATTTTCTAATATTATTTCCTTTGAAGTGTTTTTTCAGCTTGTCATTACAGATGATTTTTGTCTTAAGCTTGATTTCCTATCTACAATCCAAGGAAAATATAGCATGAAAGATGTTATGATTTCTTTTACATTTTATCTTTCATCTGATGCCATAAATTAAAATAAAATGTCATGTTTTGTGCAGGTAGAAATGACTATATAAACAATTTTCTTTGGAAGTTTCATGAACCAAAGCATATTTCTTTAGCTACATTTTAGATGCAGGCACGTTTTGCTTTGATAGCACCACAAAATTTTTTTTTAAACTATAGGTTTTATTTTTTGTCCTTTTTGTTGCAGGGTAGATCATACTTTATAGGAACAATTCTGCAAAACCACATATAAACAAACAACAAACAAAATGTTAAGCTAAATATTTATATAGAAGCATACTCAGCAGATTTTTTAATATAATATTATATCAAAACTGATGCAAATTAATGTTCTAAATCAGTTTTTTTTAGTATAGAATCACTATAGTACTACTATAGTATAGAATCACTATAGTACTACATTGCATATCATGCATATACCCACTAATTATGGACTGAATCCAGACCTGCATCTCTGCGCAAGAGAGGGAAGGGCATAGCTGAGACTGGGAATGTCTTGTAGATAAAAATGCTAGGCCAACCCATACAGGAAGAAAGTTGTGTTACCATTTACACTACTGGCAAGTATGAAACAACTGCTCATTTTATAATGAAATTGGCAACAGCATTATTTATAAATTACATATAGAGATGGAGTCGGCATGCTAGATTCTAATGGGGTTTTGGTCTTCACCTGATCCCCTGAAGGTGGGGACAGGCTTGTACGGTGGTAATGTAAAACTACAATATTTACATTTGTTTGGAGAATACTACCGCAGCAGAGGAACAACAGATGATATAGAAAATACGTGACTAGTAGGTAGACTAGTAGTTCACAATGGGCCATGTGAACACGGAAACTCCCCAAATACACAGAACTAGTAAGTGTGGAATGGAATAAACACACAATAGTAGCGTGAGATAATACACTCAAAATCTCAGAGGTGTGAGATAATACATGCAAAATTGAGGAGTGCGCAAAAAATGTGCAAAGTAACAAAAATACGCAGAGCGTATTCACTGCAACTACAGATCACCTAGTGGTAATCACTGAACGCCTTGGATTTTAAGTGAGCAGCAGTTGCAGAACTCACAGTACACCTCCCTGCTTAAAATGTAGTTCAGCGCCGGATAACCTTCTGACAGCAATGATCCAGTGATTTAAAAAATAAAATAATAAGACAGAGGGCTGTTGTGCAAGATTGGGTGCACTTTAGCATACTTGGGCTTTGATATTTAGTCTGCGTCTTCCCAATTGTGGTTCTTGTTTATGCTAGTAATGTTTAATTAAAATTGTATCACAATTATCAATATGCTATTATAGTTCTTACCCTATCAGGTTTTATGATCATTTTTCAATATTCAAAATAATAGTTACTCTCTACGGTTAAAGTTACATTCAAAGTGTTTTTTTAATTGAAATAAAATATGTAAAAACACTTGGAATTAATGGAATGGTAGCACTGAAAATAAATCCTTCTTGAATAAAACAACAGGTATTCTCAGTCTCAAAATCATTAAGATATTTTCCCTCAATTTGTCATCAATAGATACACTAGGTTTAAAAGAAGCTGGATGGTTAATGGTAGCAGCCCTGCAATAGTCAAATGGAAAATTAAATACTGGAAATTATCATGAAGAATAGAGCAGTCACAGGTGGGAAAAGTCTCATGTGAAAGTCCAAGGATGGAAAATGTTTCTTCTGCCAAAATATTTTTGTGTAACTATGATTAAAAAGTATAATCAGCACAATATCAAAGAGAAAATAGATAAAAGTGTTTCAATGAGAAAGTAATAGAGCTGTATATATAGACATAAAAAAGGAATGTAAATATAACCAATTAAAGAGTCAAAGATATTAAATGCTTAGATTGACATAGTAGTATAAAGAACATGTACATTTTGCAACATGTTTGACCCTCAACTTTTTATTTTTTGCTCTCAGAAANTAAGAAAAAATATAAAAATAAGGAAAATATAAAAACTTAAAAGGATGGAACTATAATTATTATTGTTGCTACAGATGTACACATTGCATACATATTAGATGGTAAAGTGCATATAGTCTTATTGTAAAGAAACTAGGTACTCAAAATAAACATTTAAACAATCAAAATCAACCTCTGTAAAGAGTTAAGTCTTGCATTGAGTATAGACCTGAGAGAGAATGAATGAGTACTGATCCAGTTGGAAAAAAATGATGTTAGATGTTATTCAAGTAAGCTAGAGGTTACCTTAAAAAGCAAACATTTGAAATGCTAAAAAACTGTGCTATAACCGTTTCTCAGGAAATGGTATGGTTTCTATATGTATATTGATGGTTTCCAAAGCTATCTAAACTGTAACCATTGGTACAAGGGCCACATGTTAAGTTATGTGGTTTGAAGTGGAAATGTAGAAGTGGCGGTATGGATATTTAGAAGTAGCGGTATGGAAACATAAATGTATTATTATTTATTAACAGGTTTTTATATAGCGCCATCAGATTACGTAGCGCTTTACAATTTAACAATCAATAAGACATGACTGGGTGGTAACAAACAGAATGGGTGGGGAAAAGGGCCCTGCTCGCAAGCTTACATTCTATAGGATATTGGGGATTGATACAAAGGGGTAAGTGCTATTATTATACAATGGATGGACCAGCCAGGTTGTATTGAAAAAGTGCTC
>JABWIB010006123.1:13060-23800 GCA_016617825.1 Platyplectrum ornatum
AAGATCTATAGGAGCTGGGAAATAGCGACCAGAGACAATGCAGTCCTATGGGGGCAATGATCCATCAGTGACATCAGTGACATGAGCCTATCACAGGGGTAACAGACAGNCATACAGGGGGAGGCTTATACNCGAGTATATACGGTATATAGGACTTAATAACTGGTCAGTGGTACTTGACTTGATTCCATAATGTTTACCTGATGCACACTAGAAGAGGAGAACCACTGCTTAAAACAATAACTTTTATCTCACCACATCCAATCAGGGTAATGGACTGTTATGTTACTGATGTAAAGCAGATTTTATAAGCTCTAGTTCAATGCTCTGTATATATTTCCAGAGCTGCAAGGAAGTCACTAAAATCTGCACTTAACCAGCAATCAATTCCAAAAAATGAATCTCCTAAATTAACTAATTTAAGGTAGACGAAAACACTGTTCTGTGTATGCGACACCTCATCTAGCTTATTATTAAATCCAGTAATGAAAAGCAAATATTGCAGTGAATAATGGCTGACTCTATGACCATGACTGACAGAGAACTGCTTTCCTCCATGTGTGTTAGCACTGCATTTGTAACTTTAACTTCACCAAATACTTGAATCACTGTGTCACATGCTGAGTGTTACTGGCTATAAATGTATGTATAGATCTATAAGGGAGGCCATTCATAGTGATAGTAATGTGNATGCATTTTCTAATGCCGGGTTTTACATTGTTATAAAAAAAAAAACTATGGGACGGAGCATCCCCTGTAAATCCGGATATTTAATATTAGAGAAACGACTCACTTATTTAAACATACTGTATAGCACGTATGTGCAAGCAGACGGGTGGACAACTGTGTACGCGCAGATTGGTTCTTCCTTGTTCTCCACTCTGGAACAGGTCCATTATGAATATTTGTGTATATGTATTTAATCAAATTAAGTTTTACTGAAATTCCAAAAAATAATATTATACGTTTCTATGGCGGATCAGGGATTTCTGCACGCACAGCATATATTACCAATCTGTTCTGATTTTACCATTTATGTCCCATATCATCTCCCTACACTGGAACCCTGGATATAATTACAACACAAAATAATTACAACATCAGAAATGGCTGCAGAAGGATGTGCCTGGCAGGACCATGACATTCCTTACAGGTNATCTCACGCGCCCATTCCTTCATAGTATAGTATGCCATTACAGCTACACTTTCCAGATAACAGACAGACAAAGTTTTGTCAGAATTCCAACTATTTGGTCCTTGCAATACACTGCACGGTAATTACAGCACTGCGCTGATTCCCTGGTATTGTGTGGACAGGTGGAGTAATGGTTACAATTATAAAGTGCTTAATCCTGGTGGTGTTGCTGCTTTTCTATTTTTAATTAAAGCCTAACAGAGGGTAAGACGAAGGAAGAACACCGCAATTGCAACTACAGGAGGGAGTGGGGGGCCTTTCTATGTCCCCCCTGTTAGAAGATGAGGAAGATTGATTTCTATGTATGAACTGTAGGTANGACCTCATACTGCTAAATTAAAACAATGATACTAAGAACATTAGAAATGTGTCACCTGTGTAATGTTGGAGAGTAGTAACATACTCCATAGATGGGGTATAATNCATTCTGTTATGGGGGACTGCGTCTGATGGTCATTCTGTTTTTGGTTTTTAGTGACCAGGCATAATACTCTTATGTGTACAGTACAAAGTTTATCCACTGCCCTATCTACATAAGGAAGGGAAGGATTGAGGAAAATAAGCGGCAATGACTTGTGAAATAGGGATTCCATAACTGAGAGGTAGTTGGACATGACCCCAATGTAAAAATGAACTGATGTCCTTACAGTATCTCCAAGATAGAAGTGAGGCCTCTGGAGATGTACAATGAAGCTCTAAATAATCAAGGTACCACCCAGTGGATATTTTATAGTTAGATTCACACTTTACAATACTGAAAAACTTTTTAATATACCTCCCTGGATAGATTCCTATTTCTATGTATCCGGAGGAGGGATCAAGTCTCTCTCTCTCCCAAGCGGAATAGAACTATTCACATTCATCTGGTGTTATAATCAAACCATATATTTTGCGTTCTTTATTGTACACTAAATTGATGAAAAGTAATTTGTCGGCTGATATTGTAAATCAATGATCCCTTCCACGGCTTTAATTCTGAAGCAAAACTATACCTGATAATAAGACAAATGAAAGTTAACCAGAGTTAATATGAAAGAAAAATGAAATGTAACATGATTGTGATGCTCGATTCATGACCATGGTCTTATCTGTGGGACATTTGTTCCACATTGCAAATCACGTCCCATAAGGGTTCAGTGACATCTGAAATAACGTGGACAACAATGATTCTGCATCATAGCAGATATTTACATTCTGCTGCTCAACTCTATGCTCCATAGTGGCAGAGATTGATGTCAATGACAAGCAAATATTCTTTGTACAGTGNTAATTCAGATCTCTACTATCTCTACATAAGAAATCAACAAAGATCAGGTAATTAGACTTTTCCCGGTGTTCCTCTCTTAGCGATATCCCCAGCAGTTATATTCTGCATCTATGTACTGCAGCCTTTACCAGGGAGAAGCGCATCCTGGAGCGTTAAAACCTCATTGGGGTAAATGGACAGGTAAGTATACATACATTTTGAAGTTCTGATTCTGAATCTGGTCCACTAAGTGTGCAAGGAGAGCTGGATTCGGCCCACNATCTCCAATGATCCTGTCACCTACGTAGCCTTGTTATTTTGTTCTTAAATAAATGGAGATGCATTCTATATCTATCTCCAATAACATTATATTAATAGCATATGTATAAAAAGAACTACAGCCAACTCTAGTCAGAGATATTTTCCACTACCATTTCTAGGCATGGGAAGGGTTACTGGGAAACAGATGTTTCAGGCTGGATTGTGGTATTTTCGAACATGATAACCTTATACTACAAGGATTTATGTCACTCAGGATTCTGTAAACAGACAAGTTATCTTGAAATAGTTCATCAGAAAAGTCTTGTAAGAATGCTGGGAACAGGCTGGATAGAGGGATACAATCAGTTTCTGAAGGCTTTGGACTGTTAGACAAATTGTAACTGACTCCACCAGAGATTACTGGCTGGAGAAAGCATGATGCTCCTAATAGAGGTTCCTTTGTTCTAAGAGGAGCAGAATGCACGGTATCTACTGCATATTCCTTTCCAGGTCTTACTCATTCGTTGTGTATATTTCATTAGAAGACTCGGCATATACACGGTACTAGTACCAGTCTATAGCACCAGTACTGCAGAAGTACCAAATAGAAAATTTGTACTAAATTTAATGGAGCAATTTGCGAACATTGTCTGGATTACACAGCTAAGAAGGAGTATTGTCCATTGGGATTGGAAAACACACACTCTTTCCAAATGTTCGTGTACGTGTATCTTGACTGACTTCTTAGAGTAATGAGCTGGCTTCTATTGGGACCTAGACACAATTTTGCTACTCTTTGTACAGTCATGAATTGCATTGAAGCTGCAACACCTGCGTATGTGTGCGGCAGATGTTATGCGCAAATGTTTCAAGCTTACAGAACTTAGTTCTATACGTTTGAAATCTGTAGTTGGGTTTTCATTTTAGCATGCCTAACAAACATGCTGAATAATCTGGTTTTCCTGAGGACAAGATGGCACGAGGATGTACTCTGGGAAGAATGTTCTGCGCCTCAGACACCTTAATACCTGCAATTCATGCGGATGTTATTTTGACATGTACCGCATACTTCAANATTATGACGACCAAGTGCACTTCTATATGTCAACAGCCACCCCTTCTCCACAACTCTATGGCCCCCAGCAGGGGAGTGACACCCCATTGTAGCCTCATTGATACTGCAAGCTGTAGTTAGCCTTTTGGAGGAAAGATATATATATATAAAAGAAGCTTGCCAATTATACCAATATATTATTTGTGCTGTGTTGCAATGCACCAATAATGCACTGCATTCCTTTGGCCTATCCACATAACAATAATAATAATATAGAGAAATATTTACATTTTCTATTACAGGTTTGGGTTTTACAAATGCAATTATGGTTTTAGCACATTATCAATGTGATGGGGCTTCTGTTGGTAAAATATATACCAGTAAATCAAAGGCAAAAATATAATAATAATAATAATAATAATAATAATAATAATAATGCAATTAAAGTACATGTAATAAAACATTATACAAACACAAATATTATTTTTGTAATGGGGAAATACAGTATTTCCAACCCATAAAGAAATAAAACCATCCAAATGTTGAAAGACATTCTTGTAAAGTGTACCCTTTGATGATTTACGAGATCAGACATAACCACGAAGAAACCTTCAACAACACTGCCTCTATATGCTGCTGCTGCCACCACTGTTAACAATTATAAGCTTTCAGCGTGGTGAATAATTCAGGAACTCATCTGTTCCTTTCAGTGTAAAGACAGAATGTTGAGAGAACAAGGTCACTGCACCCATCCCCCTAACCGGTGACTTTTCCACCCCAACACCAGTCTGAATGCATGATATACCTAGTGTTTGACACGCATCCCCAGACACCTTCTCAGGCAGCCATTAGTCTGTTTTCTTAGGCAAGANAAATAATAACAGCACACGCCGTGTGACAAATACAATTCTGAACAACTGCCATGTCTGAGTGGTGTTTGTTATGTGTAGTTATACTTGCCATAATTAAACAGTTTGTTATTATATTCTGACACTGCCAGTGATTATATTTCAGACTTTCAGAATGGCTGCATAGTNATTGTACTGGTTTTGAGTAGAGCTAAATTAGAATAATACATCAAATGCTCATCTCACAAGCAAACAAACAAACAAACCAAACCCTGACATTATTCCATTAGATAATAGTACATAAAACGTGTGTTTCTCCAGCTAACAAACTATTTAATACACAGAATATGGTGTTCTATTTACATACTACATAAACTCTTCAAAGTTTTGCCAACATCTGTCTTGTGCACTTGCTATAGTTCTCTAACAAACAGCAGCACGGTTGGTTCAGTGGGTAGCACTCAGGGGCAGGCTGGCAAATTTTGGCCCGGGGGGCCAAGCCAACCGCAGTGGCCCAAAAATATATATATATATATATATATATATATATATATATATATCCAAAAAAATACCTCGGTTTAGAGTTTCAATAGTCAAAAAAACCAGTCAAAAATTTAACCGGAAACCAGCACTCAATGTAATCAGATGGCCAAAGTCCAAAATCATATAAAAATACAAATTTATTAGTGTTCAAAACAAAAAGTGGCAAAAGTGTTCAATAAAAGATAAAAAATGGAAACAGAGGGATCCGAAGTTGAGCAGAATAGTCCCAATATTTGAATAGATCAATAATTGTTCCTCCAAGTATTCCCAGAACAGTCCATCAGCACAAAAAATAAGAGCATTTCCTCAGAAAGTAACGTAGTTCAATGCAATCTTACAGTTCTTGGTATTAGCTTAGTGGCTGCATCACTCAGAGGTCCCAAGGTTCCATTTCAGTGACGGCAGAGGCGCGTGTTCAGAACGAGCGCTTCTGACGTCACTTCCGGCTGTCGGGTCTCGCTAACACTGGAGACCCCGACCGGCAGCAGAAGCGGCCAGCAGCCCGCTGAACCACCAATGACTTGGCTGCCGTGTTTAGTATATGAAGGCCGCACATGGCGATCAGTAGATCGTCATGTGCGGCCCTGAACCACCAATGGTGCGCCAGCCCGGGTGCCATTTGGCACCCTGGCACCCGCGCCAGCCGCCCCTGGTAGCACTCATGTCTAACAGCGCTGAGGTCATGTGTTCGAATCGCAAACTAACTGTATGTTCTTCCTGTGTCTACGTGGGTTTCCTTGGTGTGCTCCGGTTACCTCCCACACCCCAAAAACATACCGGTAGGTTAATTGGAAGTTGACTACATTGTCCCTAGTCTATGTGTATGTGTAACTGGCCCTATGTATCAATCCCCAATCTCCCCTAGAATGGAGGGCTCCTCTTCCAAACCCTTTTCATTTTACCGAGTCGATGGAGTAACTTCTGACATCAGTTCATGAACTTGTTGAAAGTGACGTCAAAGATATGAATTCAATGACCTTTACTTGGAACAAACTGTAACGGTGTACTCATGTTGACTATCTGTTCTANTGCCATCATAATGTGTAAGTGGCAAAAACATTCCACTTAAAAAGAAATAACTGCATTAGCCACCCATAATTACTAAGTCAGTGGGTGCACTTGTATTCTGACTGACATTTGTATGTGGTCTCTAACACAAAGCATCCTAGATTGTGAGTATGNGAAAAATGAGTGTGAGAGGGTATTACATGGGTTCTTCGATTACTTAGACAGTTTAATGTTGTTTTAAGGTTTAGAATTCAAATAATTATATCCCCATGATAATTGCATAAATGCAAGAATTCCATATAACTACGGTCACCGTCTGACTAAGGAAATGTATAATGATGAGTGGGTTTTATCAAGGCAAATATCATATTGAGAAAACTTCATCTAACATTTAGGAATTTCCTGGCTCATCATCAGAACTAGATCCACTATTTAAGCCGGAGTGAGATGCCCGCTCTTCCTCTCATAGTGCTATAATGCCCATTCACTAAGACTTGCTTACCACCTCCATAATATGTACAGTAAATATAAACTCTACTAATAACTAACCACAATGTAAGGACGGGTAGAGTGTTCCTTCAGTAAGTATCATTTAAACATACCTGTAGGAATTTGCTGCAGTCTCTCTGAATGTCCTAACAACCCCTTTACTGAAGAGTCTTAGATGCCCACCCCTCACAAGTGCAAACTCTAACTATTCTAATATTTTCCCATGGCAAGTTGTTACCATTCTGCTGGCTCTGATCTACCTTGATGGCTCTTCTGTGAAATACTATGACATATGTTGTTACAAATGCTGGTTAAAATCTTAATTGGCAACAAATCTGGCCAAAAAAATCATATATGAGATTCATATATATGATTTGAATAAATCGCCCCTTAGTAAATCTTGCCCCTGTAGTCTATCCGTCACTGCTTGTTGTTTGTTTGCCTATAGGCACCTGTAACATCAGAAGCATAAAGAGATATGAGAGCAGGTACGTCCATGAGCAGTGTTATTAGTTAATTAGAAAAAGGTAATGAAGAAAAACAATGTAAATTGTTCTATCATAAACTTGTATAGTAAATATGGCTTCAGAATGTATAAACCAGCTTCTTAACCCATACAGATCAACAATATTCCCGAGGAGAAAAACATGTTCAATTTAAACAAAATGAGCATCTTAATAAAATGTTAATGTGCTGTGCACACAGCAGTTAACATAATAAAATATGGTTTTCTGAAAACAGGAAATAATAAGGAGAGGATCGATAAATCCCAGTCATTAGAAATGAGCAAGACTGAAAACACATTCATCAGCTGTGTAGTAATGTGGTTTCGTTTATTTATAGGTATATATAATTCAGGTTATATACTATCATTAATTCAGATCCATACACAATGGTAATACACAATGCAGGTATACATACTGGAAGTTTGGGATAATACAGTGAGAATATCTTTTGGTTGTGAATTTAGGTGTCACTCCTGGGGGGGACATATACAGAGATGATTGGATCCGTTGGAGCTTTGGTCATAAATTATTTTAATAAATAGGCTATCAATAGTGTTCGTGAAGTTTGATGACCGGAGCGATGCCATAAACATATCCACTAAAAGCTGACGTAAATGGTAGTATGGCATTACCATAAGATACCAATGATGCTTTGTAACATTCATACCAATGATAGAAAAGAACATTTCATTAAATCCTACAGGTATTCTTTAATCAAAATAAAATATATTAGCTATGAATAGTCCAACTATATATTCAATAAACGACCAAAGGTATTTTTAGGGAAGAACATATGATTTCATTTTGCTCTATCAAGGCCATATGGCTTCTTTGGGACAAAGTTGGTGCATGTGGACATGTCACAGACATCGGCCTAAATGAAAAGTGCGGATGTTGCCCATAGCAACCAATCAGATTTGAGCTCACATTCCCCAGTATGTAAAATGAAATTGAGAGCTTGAATCTGATTGGTTGCTATNGGCAACATCCCAACTTTTCAATCTTCTTGTAATCTNCCTGCTTAGTCAATTTAGAATATATTTGTATATTCATTGAAGTTGATCTGCCCATTGAATGTTTTCATATTGCAATAATATAGAAAAATTTGAAAACAACTACAGTTCTCTTTGTTTTTCCAGATATGTGAAAAACTATTTATGGCATTTTTATGAATATTACATACCTTTGTTTGTCAAAACAAAACATCTCTGCTGCTTCCTTCACCTTAACACACCCCATTTAGATTTATCCTTGAAACTACGAATAAACTATAAAGAGAATTATTGCAGGAGACGCTGTGTTTACACACTCATGCTGTATAGAGTTTATTGATTTGTAGCAACAGGTACTGGTATTTTATTAGATATTTCNTTTTTATATAAATTTGACCTCTGTCATTGAACTGCTGATAACAATAGCTTTGAGCGTAAGAATTGTGTGGAGGCGTAACAGAAATAATTCCCATTGGGCCATATTCAGAAATATCATTTTTCTTGGATACCTGGATAATACATGTGGAGAATAGTTGGATTTACACCATTGTTTGAGAGAAACCCTCCCATTTTAATAGTAAATGCAGACTTCTGCTGCTTGGCTGGAGAAAGATCGATCTTTGCTCGTCACGTATTGATANAGTAGGCTAATGCCAGCTTTGTCAGTAATATAGCAATGTAATGTTCCCTGTACCACTTGGACTGTGCAGTGATACATCTCTGTGACAATAAAGTCTGCTTCTCTAGATTGATAGTGACAAAACAAATCTCAATGCAACACGAGCCAGTGCTATATAACTAAACAATGGCCCACTGTGGTCATTATGTGTGACCAAAGCCCCTGGTGGAAACACAACATATGTCAGTTTTCAACACTGTAAACAAATAACACTGGCTGTCTAGATGTAAAGTAAGTGAAAATGTGTTTTTGAGTAATAGTATTATCATAGAGTAGCTAGCAAATAAAACATATGTCATGTATTTAAGTACATGTGAAAGAAATCTGTACTGTACAAGGTGTGGAAAAAAAAAGAAAAAAAGATAAACGCATATATATATATATATATATGCGTGTCTGAAACTGATATCAGTGGGATAGAAGCAGCTGCTATAAATAAAGTAAATTTAGGACAGTGAGAAATGTCTTCCAATGCCGATGAAGAGACTGATAATGATATCTCCTACATAAGACAGCAGCAGTACAAACAACTGAAATGGAAACGATGAGGTTCAATTCAAATCTTATACTGTAAACACATTCTGACCATGACTGAACACATGATTGTGATGTGTGATGCTTATTTCCTTGATACATTCATGTATCATGTATTCATGTATCAAGTACAAGTACACTGATTGGTGTCACTTTTGGTGCACATAAAAAAGGTTGTCAACTCTTGGTTTCTCCCTCCCAGGAGAAATCAAAGAGCGGCAGTATGGGGATTGGACAGTAAGGGGGTTCACACCCGAAGCCCTGATAGGCAAAATAATAGATTTAATTGGAAATGCGCTGAGCCCCATTCATCATAGATGATCAGGACTGAGACAGTGACTTACANTACATGTGATCACAGGCAAAAACAAACCCCTGTGTACAGAAAATAAGATTACACTATTGGACCAGGACCTGTTACAGGTGATGGGTCCAGCATTACTGTATGACACATAAAATGAATTCAGCTCCTAATGTGCACCCTGAACCGTAATGGCTTACTATATGTTGATGAAAAAGGTTTGAAATGTTGTACTNAACTAATATGAGCTTCCTAGATAAAACCACAAGATTATTAAAGTGCCCTTGCAAATATGAGGCCATAACATATAGTATCTCCTTTTCAGCAACTTTGAATGTCACTGTGCAATTGAACATACTGGACTAATGTTTAATTAGGGATAATGTACTACTTACAAAATGCCAGCAGAGTATATCTGAACTCACTAATTTGCAATTACATATTCTTGGTACATTTGCTCTAAGCAAGTAGAAGTGCCCCTAAACCTATATTTTGCTATAACCGTGGCTCATAAGAGGCACAAATCAGAATTTCCATCAATGTAAAAACTAGCTGCTGTTCTGGCCTCTGCAAGAAGCACCATAGCCATTCTAAAGCGTCCGGCATGGAGTGCACAGCTATCCCATCTCTCCCAGCATTACTGCATGTTCCTTGCTATGACTATGGCAATCATTCTCCATCATCTCTCCATGTGATCGTTTATTTAATTCATCTGCAGGATGCGTATTTACTTTGTATTATGTTATGTTCTCATTCAGCTATTTTATTGTCAACCATTTTACATATACACAATTCGAAAGTTATTAACTAGGTGCACTATATTATTCTATGTACTGCCGAACACTGCAACATCTCCTCCAACATTGTTGCTTCAATGCAGTTATCCAGCAAATACTCACACTTACACAACAACCATGACATACTGGTAAATAATTTATTTAAACCTTGTAAACCTATTATTCTGCAAGTTCTTCTCCAATGTTACATGTCCTACCTCCTTAGATAAATGGTTGTCTACCCTTGGTTTTGCCTCTCTCCCTAATATATATATATATATATATATATATATATATATATATATATA
>JABWIB010006125.1:17526-27828 GCA_016617825.1 Platyplectrum ornatum
GAAGAGGAGCGCGAAACAGGTAGTGCGCTACTACAGCCACCGGGAGACATAGGAGAGTTGGAGCTAGAGGGCAAGGANTCGGNCAAATTNGGGAGAGTCCCTAAACTCCATCCACTTCAACCAAGTGGCAGTGAAACGGTCAAATTTGTCTGAAGCAGCCAGAGAGATGTCGTCCATAGAGAGGTAGAAGTCAATCCGGTCCAACCATTCCTTAACGGTAGGAGGAGTCTGCGACTTCCAGTGGACCGGGATGACCGCTATGGCGGCATTGCTCAGGTGCTTCAGCAAAGAGTGCTTGTAAGTCGAGGGGGCTATGTCAGAGAGGGAGAGTAGCCAGAATTCCGGGGTGGACGGAACCACCATACCGGTAACTGCTAGGGCAAACTCCCTCACCACACGCCAGAAGGGGGTCAAAATTGGGCAGTCCCACCATATATGTAAAAAGGTACCTTTAGCCGCCCCGCATCTCCAGCACAAATCCGAGGAGTTTGGGAAGAGCTTATGTAGTCTTGCAGGGACGAGGTACCACCGGGCCAAAAGTTTGTAACGGGTCTCGACCACAGAGACACTGTAGGAGGAGGAGTGAATGGCCCGAAATACCTTACGCCAATCAGTCTGCTAGGGGGGAGACCAGCTCTCGGTTCCAAGCCTGCACAAAGGAATGAGAAACGCCCAAGTAGCAATCAATCAGTTCCTTGTAGAGGAGGGAGATCGTGTGTCGAGGGGGGGACGGGCTGGTGCACAGGAGCTCGAATTTCGTAGGGGTGCGAGAGACACCCCTGGACCAGGAGGGGGATTGGATGAGGTGACGCAATTGAAGGAAGGCCCAGTGTTCAGAGGCGGGGAGGTCAAACTTGTCCCGGAGGGATTGGAAAGGCAGCGGCCCCCTCAAGTCCATCAGCTGACCGACCCTGAGTACACCTGCGTCAGTCCAGGTCCGTAGAGAGGGAGGGGTCAGTCCAGGGGGGAAGTGCGTGTTGTAGGTAAAAGGGGTAAGGGGGGAGGGGTAGCTAGTGATTTCGGGGAGGCGTTTGATTCTGCTCCAGCAGAGTAGGGTGGGGCCGATTGTCAGGTGGGTGGATGTCTGCTGGCCAGGTAGCCACGGGGCGATGTGCAAGGGAATAGGGGAGCTAAGGTTCTCCACCTCCAACCAGAGCTTGTCAGAGGTCCGTCTAGTCCATCCTTCCCAGGTGTACTGAGTCGTGGTAGGCCTGCAGGCACGGGAGTTGGAGCCCTCCGCGAGCCTTATAGGTGAACATAGAGCTTTGTGCGCAACGAGGGCGCTTGTTCCTCCAAATGAATTCCCGGGCCGTCAATAATTTGTATTACTTTTATATGCTTTTTTAAATGTATTTTTTATATGTTTTTATTTTATTAATATATTTTGAAAAGTTTTAAATGGTTTATGTAATTTTTTTTATCTTTCATTTGGTGTGAAAATATTTTTATTAAATTTAATTTCAGGTATTTCATATTTANTTGTGTTACATCACTTTTTACAGCCATTGACTGCTGTATGCAGAGGGTGAAACTCAAGTTTCACCTAATTGCCATGGTTCAGTGTGAACGGTGGTCACCAAGGTAGTTTGTGAATTACCAGGGTAATTCAGTAGTGTAAACGGGGATAGGGACCAGGCTAATTTAGAGACTCAGCAAACTACCCTGGTAGTAAAAGACTGAATTACCAGGGTAGTCGGTGTGAACGGGGTATTAATGGAGATAATGACCAGGGTAATTCAGAGCCTTAGCAAACTATCCTGATAGTAAAAGACTGAATGATACCCCGTTCACACTGACTGCCCTGGTAAATCTGATTTTAAATACAAGGGTTGTTAGTTGTGGATCCGAATTACCCTGGTAATTAACCCCATTCACTGTGCTGAATTATCCTGGTATTTCATAAACTAGCCTGGTCAACACCATTCACACTGAACCAGGGTAGTTAATAGTAATTTTAGCGCCATTCACACTAAGCGCACTACCCAGGCAGTTCAATCAACCCGGGTAGTTGACTGAACTGCCCGGGTAATAGAGTTCAGTGTGAACAGGGTATTACCAGTGTAGTAACTGTGGACAGGGTATTACAAGGCTTTTATGCTGAGGTGGTCCTTCAAAGAGTGAAAGCTTTATATTGCTTCACCCTCTGTGCACCAGCATCCCCTGTCAGCTATTGATCACAGACAAACTTCCAAACACTGGTACACAACATGGTGCTTACTTAAATCAATTAATAGGTTAATCCACACAGGTGCATGAAAGTCTGGAGAGAAAGTTCTCAGTTAAAGTTGAACTCAAGAGTTGTTATGTGCAGAGGAATTAAACACATACCAAAGGAGAATCAATATTTCATGTTGTTGATCAGTCCTTTGAAGCTAGCTATTAGCTTGGATAACACTTAAACTTTCCATTAGTTTGAATGCTTTATGGAATTCAGAATGGGCTTTTATGTTCTGTGACTTGCAGATATTTATTTACTCCATGATTTTATTACGACGAGTGAAAGGTAATATATTCAATACATTTCCTAAGTCCGGTAGCTTCATTGCTGCCTGTAGTGAGATTTTTATTAAAAAGATTGCTAGATGCAGGGGTGTCCAAATGCTCAACCAGAGCAACGTCGCTTGCAGCAATTACTTTTCAATTCAATCTATATGAAACAAGGTATTTTTGTCAGAGGAGACACTGGTGCTGTATTATATGCTATGGGAATACAATATACTACAGGTAAGGCAAGCAGAGGCACAGAATGAAAACTAAAAAAAGTACTTAAAGGAAATACAGGACATACTAAATAAAAAAATAATGAAATTGGAAATAGTAACAGCTAGATAATGCACAAGATCTATTTCCTTTTAAATGAGTAGTAACTTCTGAATTAAAATAATGTCATTTACAAGCATCTGCTAAGTCTGCAAATGCAACACATCTAGGTTAAGCAAAATGCTTTAAAACTAACACCAATTACAGTCTATAGCTCATCTAAAAAGCATATTTCAGAGGTTGCTATTGGCCTCTCCCTGTCAAGGACATTGAAAGGGAGAAAAGGGGGGGGGGGGTGCAAAATACCCGGGCCACGGCCTGCACAAGTGCTGATTTTTTTATATGCCTGACAGTGAATGTCTTCTAATGGGCTATATACTAAACTTTTTATTGGTTATACAGGCTTTCTGCTGCTGCTATACAATGGGGACCCTCCCCATTGTATAGCAGCAGCAGAAAGCCTGTATAACCAATAAAAAGTTTAGTTGCTGACTTGCAGATTCCTCCAGTGAGCAGCAGTGAGTGTTACAGAGGAGAAAAAAACAGAAGACTGCAAGGTTAAGTAAAGTAAGTTATATATTTATTAAAAGGACTAAAAGGATATGTTGGGGGTTGGACATCTGACAGGGCCTCATTAGCCAGTAGGTTCATAAGGCCGCAGCCTGGGAACCAAACTCCAGGGGGAAGGGGCGCATCACATAAACAAGTTATGTTATTCTTTAACCATGAATATAGTTCTGTCATAGAGGAGCTGCAGCATCAGTAGGGTGGCTCACTATCTTAGTCAGCCCCCAATGGTTTGGATGCTCCCCCTTTGCTGACTTTTCTTTTATAATCAGCTATCGTGGGGAGGGCAAGAAGTTGTTGTACTGGGGTGCAGAAATTATCTTGCTTGCCCTTCTCGCTGAAGCTGCTTAAATGACTCAAACTACAGTTGATCATCAGATTTTTTTCAGGAACCCACAGTACATACAGTAGCACACTCNTCTTTCTCACAAATGGAGAACTTGCGACAGAGAAAAGCACAACGTTTAGTGCAGGCTTGTCCAACCTGCGGCCCTCCAGGTGTTGCAAAACTACATGTCCCAGCATGCTTTGTCAGGAATAAACTGTCTAAACAGTTAAAGCATGATGGGAATTGTAGTTTTGCAACACCTGGAGGGCCGCAGGTTGGACAAGCCTGGTTTAGTGTATAGTAAGCTGTACTTTGGATGCATGATTGGAGAAGGAAATAAAGATTGGACCCCTTTTGTTGTGTGAGATTCCTTGCAGGTTGTTCAACCTGGCACATTGGGATTTTGCTGTTTTAATGATTTGACGGTAAACAAAAAGATCACTGTACAGATCATTTTATGTCTAGCAAACATTTCAGGCATCAGAGTCAAAGCACACTGTGACATAACTATTTACAACTAGTGCTCAAAACCTAATAGACTCCTACATTCAGGATCCAAAAAGAAACCACATCGACCATAAAAAGGACTGTGTGTTATCCTCTACAGGAATCTATAAAAATATATCTCTCTCTACTGATAATAAAATCTAATCAGATTTAAACACAGGAGGAAAAGGAAGAGCACTATTTTGGATATTTGGAAAAAACCTTCTTATAAATGGGACTTGCAACACCAAAAACAAAGTATCTATGTTAAATCAAATGTTTATTCAATATAAAACCACTTAAGATATAACAATAAAACACTCCTAAGCCACGCAATATCAAAAGTGCACAAAACAGCCTAATAATAATGCACTTTCACCCTTATCCATAGATTTTTCTCTATCCGCTAGATTCCATGGGGAGAGGAGTTGTTAATATGAATGAGATACCGCACTAAGATGCATCGACAGTTTTTTGCTCACTTACTCACTCATAAAAGGAGAGAAGTTAATTGTTACAATAGCTTCAAATTCACAAGATCAATAGTTACCATACGGTAGCTTTGAGAAAGTCCGCAGAGGCCAGACGAAACACATCAGCTGTTTTATTTATTTATCCTGGCCCCAAAACTTGTGAATTTACAGCGCATTATATATTGTCATAATAAGAACATCCAACAGGCTCAGAACCTCGAGGTGCTTTGAGATATATTAGAAACATTATTGCTGTTTGTGGGAGATCGGTCCGGACCAGAAGATCTGTTCATAGAGCATCCCACCAACGTGACCTAGCTGAGAGGTGAAAGTGTCTTCACCGCAAAGGCAGCACACGCCGTCTTGGACTGCATGCTGGGACACCCGGCAGTGTGACCCAACTAACTAAAGACACAGAATGGTAACTATTGATCTTGTGACTTTGAAGCTATTGCAACAATTAACTTCTCTCCTTTAATAATACCCCGTTTAGATTGCCTAATAAAGCCGTCGTTTTCAGCGACGGCCCTAGTGTAAAAGGCACAGTTTGAAGGCAATCTGAACTATGCGTTTTCAAAACGGCGCCTGAGGATCGGTGGCTCTGGAAGAAGGTTTTTCGCCGGCTTTCTTAAAGCAAACTGAACACGTCTGGAGCTGGCAGGCCGGCTCCAGCGCGTATGAGGGGGGTGATTGGCCTAAAAAGACATGTGATCATTACGATCACAGTCTTTTTAGGTGACCTCCCCTTCTCGCAGGACCCGGCTTCACTGGATTTCGGTGGCTTTAAACAACAGCTCTCCCTGCGGCTTTTTGACTGCAGGCAATGTGAACGCGGTATAAGTGAGTAAGGGCCAGATTTACTCTCTCAGGACTTACACTCTCATGGGCAAACCATGTTTACTTGCAGGGAAGGTAAAGTCTAATAACAGTGTAACAGTAACAGAATCTGTGTGCAAAATGCAAAAATAAAGTATTCTCCCTGCATGCAAACAATGACATTCATTTTACCCCCCCCCTTTCCCCCTTCCCCCTGCATGGTTTTGCCCATGAGAGCAGAGTCATGAGTGTAAGTATAAATCTGAATCTGGCCCTAAGTGAGCAAAAAAAGCTGTCAATACATCTTAGTGCGGTGTCTCATTCATATTGACAACTCCTCTCCCCATGGAATCTAGCGGATAGAGGAAAATCTTTAATTATCACAAGACTTTGGATAACAGTGAAAGGGGATTGCTATTAGCCTGTTTTGTGCACTTTTGATATTGCGTGGCCTAGGATTGTTTTATTGATATATCTGAAGTGGTTTTATATTGAATAAACATTTGATTTAACATAGATACTTTGTTTTTGGTGTTGCAAGTCCTATTCATAAAAAGGTTTTTTTGATTAGATTTTATCATCAGTAGGGAGAGATATATTTTTATGGTCACACTGTGACATAGCCTGATATACCATCTGCCATAAGACTTGTGTCTTATAGTATATAGTTGCCTGTGCTTCCAGAAAAGGTCAAACTTTGTGACAAAAACCAAGACATAGAGTATGCAGACCATTGTGATGATCCAAAACGCTCCATCAAACCTTGAAACCATTTGTGCGTCACCTGACCGAATATGCTGACCAAACGGAATCTCAATGATCTTGTACAAGGTTTCAGTTAAAAAGCAAATGGAACTTTTAGGCTCCACATGAAAAGACAGGAATCTGTTTCACAAAGAAAGTATGTTGATTTTGCCCGAAATCCAAGATTTCCCGGGCATTCCAAGGGGAGACAGCAACCCTGAACTACATGTGTGTTTTTTACTTACATGGGGGCTGCACCCTCGCCACCTCCACTGTCTTTACTCTTTGAGGCTGATTCAATCTTGTTCATGCGAATGTTTATGAAAATTTGCGCCCTCATTGAGCCGTGTATAAAAGAGTGTGAGTATTCAGTCCCATAATAGACGAGAAAAACAGCACTTTGTACTTTTTCCTGTCTTCGCGCAGGGTTTAATTAGCCCTTTTTTTATGTGTTTATGTTAAAACTTCTTATATGCTGCGTATAAAGTTTAAATAAAAAAAAAATCCAGAAACCTACTGTTGCTCCTCGTTGTTCTACATGGAAATAGACACAGCCTGATTACTTTATTCTGGGTATTACAAGGTGAGACTCTTTCCCTAATATAACTCACATGTATTACACTGGAGATGTAGCACACTAAAGCAGTGTGCACGTTTTTGTGCCATCTATTAACCCATATCTCCTAATCTTCCCGTGAACAAATACAAAAAACAAAAGACAAATACACACCACTCACAATGATGACATAACCCCGTATTTATTAAGATTCAGAATCAATCAAAACCAAAAAATGGTTGATTTGTAGAAAACAGGAGTGTTGAGTACCTAAAATTTGGATTTATTGAGTCACCTTCCAATTAAACGTTACTAATGTGTCTTTTATGTCACAAAACATTCAATAATGAATCTATGAAGCGTCTAGACAGCATAATTACTTAGGATCATGCTGTTGAGAAAAACCCTTTGTCTTTTTTTTATTTTTAGTATTGTGTTTTTTCCAACTGAACTAAATGATTTATTCAAGGAAGCGACTCTCCTTACCATTGACCAAATAATGTAGCTTTATTATTGTTTCATTGTGGAAGTTATGCTTTGAAAGACATATTTAGTGGTATGAGGCACCATAACTAGATAGGTATTTCAATAAAAAAATCCACTCTCCAACAAATAATAAGGGATTGGTAGTTTTACAACACCTGGAGAGTTGTCTTCCCCTGCAATAGATCATGCTGCTAGTATCAATGAAACATATGGGAACATAAAACATTTGCTAAATAAAATATTAGTATAAGCTGCAGTTGCAGTGAAAATTTAGAAGTGCCGGTATGGAGACTGAAAATATAATAGAAGTCATTGGAGATTTAAAGTTTTTCTATTACATCAGTGAGAGAAGTGCCGGTATGGCATATGGCCCCGTATACCCCCCCACTTCGAGCCCTGAGTATGACTATAAGTATTACAGCAGTGGATCACAGTGGACTTGCACACCTAAGAAAAAAATCCATATTCAGTGATGCAAAGATCTAAAAGGGGAACTAAAATAATTGAACTGATGTTTGATGAGAGTTTTGATGGTCTGTTGACCATGAGGTGAAACACTACAAAGAAAAAGTGAACAGTCTTAAAGTCACACGTTGGCTTCTTCCCAGCCCATCTTAAACATGGCAAACAGTTCCACCAGGATAATGTTGTAATGGAAAATGGTTATCAGGACAAGTGTAAATTCGCACAAGTATGTTTGTTGATACCGTTGGATGCATCTTCATTTGAAGTATATTAATCATTTGCCATGTCTGTATTATTAATACATGTGATACTTACTATATGTAACTGTGATAGAGACAGTCTAAAACAATGTTCAGCACAGAAAACTTTATTAGATTTGCTTATATTTATACTTTTAACAAATAGGTAGATACATGTTGTTAACTAGTGCAATTGTACTATGAACACTCTGGTACGATTAATTGATCATATGACATACATAAAATATATCTGGCTCAAGCTCCCACTATGTGTTGTAAGGACTTTCCTCTATAACAAGGATTATTGGTCTTTTATTTGAGAAAATCCTCTTATATTGGCAACCTCCTGAAGGGAGCGATGACTCTACTACTCTATGACTAGCTTCTTGAAGATACAAGACAATAGACTGATTTTATATGCCATAAAATGGAAAAGCCATGGTCCACTATATCATCATGGATAATAAACAGTGTCTAAATCAAAAGGTGACAAAAATGAAAAAGCTTTTTTCTTCTGTATCAAATCTCCTGGTGCCCTACATACTAAGTAAAGCGTGGATGCTCTATAACATGTTATCCTGCTAAAAATAGATACAGTATTTAAATATGGGGTGACTGTGATCAAAATAAGCAGCACATAATTTGTCATGCTCAGGTAGGCTGGATTTTATTTTATAATGCTGAAGTTGTCTGATATGAGCAAGAAAACTATCTACACCATTCATATTGTTAATGCCAAATTCTGTTCCTTTAGGCTACATATTGCAATAGGAGTATATATTCTCCTGTTATCTTGTTTTGGTTAGNATCCCATCTTCTGTTCTTACATATAAATTACTGGAATCAGATATGAGCTTTGGTATTACTGTCCCTTTCACGTCAACATTCGATTTACATGAATTCTAAGTATGATAAACTTAATTTCTGTTATACTTTTGTCCTGTTCTGTGCAGTAATAACCCTGAAAGCTTACCACATTTCTAAGTCATCCCCTTANCAAACTTTAACCATTCCACTTTCCCTTCCTTTTACATTACTTACACAAAAAAGTAATGTTTTCTTTCTCTACCCCAGTGGTTCCCAAAATGTGCGTCATGGCTCCTTGGGGTAATGTGATATTCTCATTGGGGTGCCGCGGAATGTTTTTTACAATATGGTGGTACGTTGCTTGTGTCACTTGATGTGTTTCTTAAAAGCACAATTTTACTTCTTGTATAGGAGCTACACAAGGTTTGATGTCAACCTGTATAGTTCAATGACTATTATTACTTGTCATTACTTTGCTGTTCTGTTCTGATTCGGCCAATCATTCTTAAAATAAGGAACTGAGAAAACGTATGACCAATCTAGCTACACCGTAACATAACGTATTATATTCAATATCCTGTCAAATTGCTATTTACGCCTCGACCAGTAAGAAACATTCAATTGCAAATCTCAGACGGTAATCAAGCAATGATAAATCCATCAATGATCCTCTTAGAAATGACAGAGGATTACAACAATCCTTGTGGGCAATAAACGCTAAGATGTAGAACTTCTTTTAAAATTGCTGTATGTTTAATAGGATCCACAATATCAAATGAATGCTTTGAAGGCCAAATCCAGGCATATGAGAGTATCTTTCGGGACAAAAATAGCTAGAGGGTAACATAAAATGCAAATTTGTACATTAGAACAGAAATTCTTGCTTTTATTGACTTTGGCCTCCTGAAAACGCAATCTCCATGTTTACCAACACATCCTACTCAGCTTCTAACTTCAAACCTTCCTTTGAATATATGCCTCAAGACAAAAATGTAATTATTCTGTTCTTATGCATGTTATGTTATGTATAAGGCAGTAGGGGATTCCATGTGTTTACATTAGATTTATTCATTTTATCATAAGTTTTACACCAAATTAATTGACTTAAGTATTTTGTTCAGTGTAGAGAAATGACTTTTGGCTATATAACTCAAATGAACCCAGATAAAAAGTTAAAAGTGTTGTCATTTTCATTTTCGTGTCAGATTTTGTCATTTTAAATCTGAGTAGCAATTATTATATGTATCTTTATGCCAGGGGTAATACACCTCAGTGGCACGCTTTTCTGACTCTCTTCATTCTGATGATCCATACATGTAATTGAAGGGGGGGGGGAGGAGGAAATGGCAGGCCCGCCAAGAGAAATTCTGGGCCCAAGTAGAAAAACTTTTTGTTTCTTTCTGAGCTGTGTTTATGCCGCGGACCACCACTGTGTACTAGAGATGTTCACTGACGCCCGTGTTTTGGTTTTGGATCTGTATTTTTTGCAAAAATTGGTTAAAAAATGTTAAAATTGCATAATTTGGCTCTTTATTGTTCCTGTATTATTATTAACCCCATTAACAATAATTTCCA
>JABWIB010006126.1:9685-24883 GCA_016617825.1 Platyplectrum ornatum
CCTACCCCATTTTACAGTACACTGTCTAAAATAAGCCCTCCCCCGAAATTAAGCCCTAGCTAAAGCACTGTTCCTCTAGCCCTAAGCTACGCTAAATAAGCCCTATCTAATCTACACACTACGGCAGCCACGTCCCTACACTAGCCCCCACCCTCTCCCCTGTAATGAAAGCTGCACGCTGGCCTCCTGTGCAGGCTCCCCCCTCCCCTACTGGAAACAAACTCACCATCTCACAGCCTGGAGAAGTGTCAGCTGCCCAGAGATGGTCCTGCAGAGTGGCTGCTGGAAGTCCTCTGCTGGCCTGCACAGGACAGGAGCACAGTGTCCAGGCAGCTAAGGTTATACCAGAGAGAGCAGGCAGAGGGGTGAGTAATGTGTGATAAGAGTGTGTGGCTCCTCGTCCCCCTGTCTGTGGCTGCAGGAACAAGCTTCCCCCTGACACCATGCTGCTAATGACAGGCTGTGGCATCCTCAATGTGTGTATGTATACATATATATTATAGATAGTCTGTGTCAGGGGGGCATCATATCAGCAGCACTTGGGGCATATAGTTTCAGTGTTGTCCAGTGTTCAATAAAGTAAGCCCTCCCCCAAAAATAAGCCCTATGGTGTTTTTTTGTCCTTTAAAAATAATAAGACAGTGTCTTATTATCGGGGAAACACGGTATGCAAACTTCAAAGTAGCTAAAGCATTATGGCATTGGTATTACAGACCAGTGATACTATAACTGCAAAGTACCCACAAAGTCACACACAACCTCAACACATTGCTAATCCTTTTTGTAATGGTTATGCTGAAGACCTGGGCCTAAATTTACTAAGCAGGNANATTGAAAAGTGGGGATGTTGCCCATACAACCAATCAGATTCGAGCTCCCATTCTCCAGTATGTAAAATGAAACAGAGCTTGAATCCGATTGGTTGCTATAAGAAACATCCCCACTTTTCAATTTCCCTGCAATCATCTCCCTGCTTAGACATTTTAGGCCATTAAATGATTGTCTATACTTAGAAAAGTATTATCAGAAACAGAACTGAATTAGATCTGCAATATGTAGCCATTTTAATTGTGTTTTCTACTATATTAATAGTGGAGGTCAAAAATGAACAAAACATGGCAAAGCATAAATGTCTGAAGGCAAAAGTTTATATTGGCAAAAAGGAAAAAAAAAAGACTTACAATAAATAATATTTTAGGTAAAGTTATATTTATTACTACACAGCATAAGAGGCAATACCTGGATTTAATTAAAATAACTTTAGGTCCACTGATGATACACTACAGTACATTTGCTTCATATAGGGAGTAACTGTAGAAAATGCTTTTAGGTTAGTTCCATGTGTGTTTAGATGCTTATTTACAATGACCTTTATACTGAAACGGCACAGTACTAACCAGCCAGGACCATGGTATAATAGAAGACTTTTTCTTGCTATGCCTGATATACACAAACAAAAATAGTGAATACAAGGATCTGATTGACAAACTGTACAAACCTGCCAATATAAGAAAAAAAATACAAAAAAAACTAAATGCTTTTTACATAAAACTGAATACAGAATTAAGCCACTGCTAAAGAGACAAATGTATGTGACTGCGTATAACCACATTAAAGTCAAAACCATTAAACTTCCTTACCGTGGGGAGTTAAATCCACTGTCTACAGTGATGCTGCTACTGTCCATACTATCCAGCCGAGCCGAATGTGTGGCTCTCTGGCTGCTGCTGCTGTCNGTTTCCTTTGGATTTAGAAGCGTGAGGTTTTTCTCAAACTTCCTTTGTAAATCCCTCTCCTTCTCCCGTTGTAGCAGCCACTGCATTGTCCCCACGTCATCTCGGTTCTTTTCCTCCTCGACTGTCTTCTGTGTACCTTCCTCCGACTCATCGTCCTCAGACACATTGTAGTAATCAAAAGAGGCTTCTGGATTTCCTGCTGGCTCTTGGGGCCTTGGTGAGACGACAAGGTTTGGGGTAACTGAGGTGGTAATAGGTTGCTCAAAGTTCTCGGCGCTTGCTGGCAGTGTTTCAGGAGAAGTCTTTTGGTGCGACTTTAATAAATTCACACCTGATTTATGAAAACTGTTCACAGACAGGCTATTGTGCAAAGGTTTAAATAACGTATCCTTACTGAATATTTCTTTCCTTTTGTCAAGGCTACTTGACTCTGCATTATGATGTTGTACCAACCTTCCATTTGCTATCACCTCCGGGGACTGTCCAGAAGCAGCAACGGACAGATTACTACTAACAGTGCCTTTTGGCGAATCTTCTTTGTAGTCACCTTGTTCTCTGGCTATGAGTTGTTGTTGCTTCTCAGCAGGAGAAAGTCTTTTCAAGCCTTCTGTGAGGCTTGGTATATCAATGTCCTCTTTATTTTTTCCTAAAGGGGATGGAGCAGTGAGAATTGTTTCACTAGATGTATTACACTGAAAATAGTCATCTGCTGTTTTTTTGGAACAAGAGTTAAGTTCACTGTAAGAGGATAAAGTCTCTGGAAGTTTGCTTTGTTCCATTAGGCTACACGATTTAGGGGTATCGGCACCACCACTACTAGCTAGTTCTGGAACGCATGGATCTTTGTAAGACAGAGTCCTTTGATGACTCAAGCTACTATGCGAAGGCCTTAACGTACCATCGTCTATGTAAGATTGGCTTGGTGTTTTTTCATCAAGACTACAGCCTTCACCTAGGTCATCTGGGGTACCTAAAGAAGCACCACTTAAAGGCCCCTTTGAATTGTCCATTGACCTAGATCTTTCCTTGGCTTTATTTGATCTTTCATTTCTCGACCTCCTATCCTGGGTATGGCTGTGGCTTCGATGGACCTTTGAATGGGAGCTCCCCCTGGAGGGTTCGGGAAAAGGCATTTCAGTTCTCCTTTTGGCCAGTTCACCAGATACATCCCATTCTGGTGTAACAGGAAAATGAGATTCAATCATGTTTGGGTTACTGAGCACTACAAAATTCTCTCCTCCTTTACGCTCCATTATAAAACAACCTTCCCTTGGTGATCGATTCCGAGGATGATAGAACTCATACTCTCTCTCTCCAGGAAGGTCTAAATGGGAACCTTCAGAAGGGTCACCTTTGGAAGCCCTATTCTTGCTATGTGACCGAGATTTTCCATGAGTTTTTCTGTGTGTCCTGCTTCTTCTGCTTCGCCCACTATGATGAGCTGATGAACCAGCTTTNCTTCTCTGAGATTTTTCTTCTTCAAGTTTTTTCATTAGTGCAGTGTGCCGTACGACGTTTTCCACTGTCAAGTCTGGGTTTATTCGCCTAATGATCTCCATCTCTACTTCCCGAGGTATAGTGTTCGGGGTATCTTCGTCTCTAAGGGGCCATTCTTCAGGAGGAAACTGGGCTGAGAAATTTGCAAGCTGTTTTGCCTTGTCCTTTTTAAAACTTAGCCTGAACAATTTGAGACCAAATTTTTTAGATGGCTTTTCCCCATCTTTAGGTTTTGAGAGAGTTTCTGTCTTATAGGAATAATTTAAGGTACTTTTGCTTTTTTCTGAAGGGGGGATCTGGCACAATGAGGGAGGGCAATAGGAGTCTTTGCAGTCTTTCGCAGATTTCCTTTGTAAGGTAGATGCATGAATGCTATGCATATCTTCTCTGCAGCAATGACATGAATCGCAGTGGTTTTTGGAGAGAGTTCTGTCCCTGACACATCCTGAAGGGGATGGCGTAATAGTTCCTGGTTGTGGAGAGGTACACTGAGACCGGTCAGGTATCCTCTCATCCAAGTGGTACCATTTACTGTTAGTTCTTATTAGGGATGGGGTAATGAAATAAGTCTGTGGGGTTACTATAAAGTATCCATCTGGCGTCGGGTAGATTTTCCTCTCTCTGACAAGCATGTTAAGTGTATGCCGCAGGATTTCAGGACTTGGGGTTGGCACACCTGGATGAAAAGAAAAATATATTAGTGGCACAATATCAAATATTGGCTACTTTTTTCCCTATACTGCCCTTAATCAAGTAAGTGCAAACATACGCAATTGTAGCATACATTCTAGCCAGAGCATGAGAGGTGCCAATTACAATAGGTTATATATGCTTATATAGGTTATATAGGTTATATAATTTCAATATGTTTGCACCATGCCCATTTTTTGTGGGGACAGAACATATATGTTACTATAAGGGTCAGGGAACAGGGGATCCAGCCCAATCATGGCATAGAATATACTCTTACTTTGCAAAGTAAAGGTGGAGCATGCAGACTTTGAGATATCAACTACATAATGCCAGCGTCTGGGAAAGGCAAGACTTCCTATTTCAACGCCCATTATCTAGACCACACTAGAAAACACAATGTAGTATCATATATAATTGTCCTGTATAATAAAAACTGTCATAATTTAAAGCATAACAATTCTTGTTATTATATAACAAATTTAATTAGAGGGAAGGGAAGGAGGTTATTAATACAAAGTAAATGGGGTGACGGACCATCAAAGTAATATCATAGGAACAAGATAATTTCTAGGTAAAGTGACTTGTGCTGCCTATAATCCACCACCAAGAACAGTACATCACCAACAAAGGTCAAACTTCCGCCATAAAATCTTCATGTGGAGAAAAATAAAACAGTTATAGATTATTAAAGAAGCAGCTTATATTGGTTTTACACTCAAACCCATGGGGCAGAGTTACTCAAACCCTATTATATTCTGCCTGTCCAATGGAGATCAGTAACATAACCTTCATAGCTGAGGGATGAGAAGACTGCCACCTTACAGGTATGACGTCTTTACAACATTAACATAGTGCTAAAAAAAATAGATTTTTAAAATCTGAACATAGGTCCTTGTGACCTGTTTAAATGCCAAATATTGGCGAACCAGAAAATAATGGGTACATCTTATGAAGTGAGTGCGGTATCTAAACCAGCGCTAGGAGTTTACAATGAGTTTCCAAAATAGGACACTCTGGGAGCATGAAAAACACAATACACAGGAAAATCCTCTACAACTTCTTCTGCCACTATTTGATGTAAAGTGGTAGTGTGAGATATTTGATCTTTTGCAACAGAGAATCTCAAAAGTAGAAAGGACATCACCTGACAAAATTAATGTGGCTTCTGATAATAATATATAATACTTGTATACAAATGACAGGATATGGGCTATATGCACGAGAGTGAGGGAAGAGAAGAGCAGTCGGCAATACAATACATCACGCAAATATTATACATCCCACAAATAGTACTGAATGTGTCATAGATAGACCCTATCTCATGTGTGACCTAGATTTCAGAGCTTAGTAACACAGAGACATCTGCAAACGGTGACATGAAGTAACTAAGGGTGCATGGCCTTAAAATGGATTTGTCATGTTTCTGTAAAAATACATTGTTGGCATGAAGGGTCCTAGCAACCGCCTACTTTGCTTGAGTTATGTTCAAATACATTTTAGCAGCTTCAATGCTCGCATGCTTTGACATGACATACTCCAGTTGCCAAGGGAAACCTCTTGCTTCCACTTGTCAGAGTTTTGAAAATTCTAGTGAATGGTTTTAATTTTTAATCTTATAGATACCTTTCCCCTCCTGCATTATCAGATTGCTGGAAAGGGACATTGCCGTCATCCTGGGGGGGAATAGCCCACATAATAGCTATTGACATATAAACACAAGCAATAAAGGTGTTTAAGATTTAGTAAAACTATGAAACTCTGTTTTGTGTCTATCTAAATAAACGGTCACATCTGACATTGTTATTTTAACTTAAAGAGATAGGAATGCAAATGAATAAATCTGAAATCTGTTAAAGGTGTGTAGGACCAAGAATGGCAAATGATATAGGTAGAGGAGAAGGATTTCCTGGCAAGAGGATCCAGGACTCTCCATGAATTAGAGAGGTTGCAAATATGAATACATTCCTGGAAAGCTTTAGAGTGGGAGGAGGAAAGAATTAAGTAGGAAAGGCAGAGGCAAAAGATACCGGCAGGCCGAACGCCACCAGGGAGGAGTTGGCAAAAATCCTAAACAGACAGAAAAACCATAAAGAATGCTCAGCACTCTGCCGGAGTCTTCCACAAGTTCATCCCAGGGGTTTGGACACAAGGCCTACCGGTCAAAGAGCCCAAAGCGGAATAGATCCATGAGCCACTGAGCAGAGTAAAAGTGTCAAACCTGGTTAGTTGTAGAGTAGTACCGGCATTGAGGGGTAAGCTCTGCCTCCAGTGGCATACTAGGATGCTGTTAAAGGGTCTACAGTCAGTTGTCAAAGAAAAGTTGTCAAAGTTTTAGGCATTATAGAGGCACCTATGTGGTAGCAAAGTCCAGTCCAATGGACTGAAGCTGTTTGTGGAGTGACTAGTGCACAATAGGCCCAAAGTGAAGGAGGTGTAGTCAGAGAAAGATGCTTTCATTACCCATTATATCACTGGAATATTTCATCACTGGAATAATTATCTCGCTGGAGCAGTATTAGCACTAGCAGAAGTCTGGCTCTAATGTTTGGAACTCCCAGTATTAGAGGTTCTGGACTTTAGAATATTGCATGACAGGAGCAACACTCTTACTTAAGATTATGTAGTTCTTTAATAATTCAAAAGAAGAAGCTGTCTGGCCACTGAATCATCAGACATGTACGTTCTCTGCATCTCAAGAGAGTCTATAGCGCCCTGACACTGAGCCTGCAGACAGAAGATTATGTCTTGTTTGTTGCTCACAAGGAATGCTGACCCAGGTTGAACCTTGTTAATGGAGGAGGCATTTCCTTCCTGCTACATAAGTGTACAGTTACATAAAAAAAAACCACAATGAAGACGGAGGCAGGACTGATTAAAAGATAGAACGGTGTGCTGTAAGCTAAAAGAAAGGGCATCTATAACAAGCAAATGACATTTTCAGCATTGCCAGACTGATACCACCCCCTTCTCTAACCAAATCCACGCAAGTTATGTCAGCAAGGTGGGTGGTGTAACATGCATTTGAGAGCATGAGAGAACAGCTGATACTAGCAGACCTAATCGCAATGGAAACAATATGATGTCAGCTCTATAACAGAATGAAAGCAAGAAGTCAGATGCTGAAATATTATTCAACACACTGGGCCNAATGCAGACTTACAGAAAGAGAGCATTTAGTGGTAGGACTGGAAAATGCTAATTGCTTTGCTCCTTCACATCANTCAACTAGATCTGCAAAATACAGAGATGCATTTATTTATGTGAAGTGTTTCCTGCAGTGGCCAGGAGCGAGAGCAATCGGAGATTAAAATTGTACAATGCAGATGTTATAAACGCCCACAATTCNATCCAGAATTACGATACATCCTCATTTTAGCTGTGGTCCAATCAGAAGTCTTAAGGCAGGGTCCTTGGGTCGAAACTCAATAAGTGAGGTGATTGCATGGAAGTCTGGATCATGCAGAGGGCTAACATGTAGACTCCCCTACTGGGGTCATGTACAAGTCTGGATCTGGTCCAACTGCAACAAACAGTGAATGCGTAATGGNTTTAATGGAAGTGATTATAGACTGGATCAATCTAACAGAACATGGGGGGAGACCAGTGTGCAAACCTTGATAGTACATAAAGACTGTAAGTCAGCCCATACAGTACAGTACACACCCGCCCAGCCAACACAAGACCTTTTAGTAATAGATAGAGCGCATAGAGTCTAGTGTGTGGAAAAACACTGGAAGTCCAATACAAAACTCAGTCCTTACTGTTACATACATACTCCCTTCCTCCCTACGCACATCACTTCTGGTTTCTGTCCTATTTTGTCATCAGTTACAGATCCAGTTTGTAATCATTTTGCAAAAGCATGCACTCCCCAAGTGGAGAACATGCCTTTTGCGCAAGTCTAGACAGCCTAAACTGTCAGTTAGTAATCNGATTGGTCATTATTAAAACAAGAGTTNTAAACTATCACACTATGGACCNGATACNGACTGTGAAAAANGCGTTGTTTCTGCAGCCTGGATACAGAAATAAAAACACTTTATAAGTGTTTGCATCCATATCTACTGGGCTTAGGTCTGCTTTTGAAGACACAAANGGTGCNTTGAANTTAGAAAGTTTGGGAACCACTGCCCTGAGACACTGAATAAACTTTTCTGCAAAGTTTAAAGATCTTGTGGGTGGAGAATGGAAAACAAAATGAAAACTTTCATCTTCTTTGACTGCATTTATTGCATGCTTGTTTAATTAGATAATTGCATGGTNTACTGGAAATCCACTAGCTTCAGAATCAAAAAGATTCTATCAGCAAACAGTGAACAATTTACACATTTACAAAAAGAAACAAACGTGGAAAGTCACACTAGAAACAAGTTACCTATTACTATACTAAATATACTGATCTGAACATGGAGAAATGCAAGAGTATCATGGCTCCATCTACTGGAGAACTTCTGGTTTCATTCTGTGGTTTATAAATATACCAGTCAGAATTTTATGCAATGAATCAAGTTACATTTTGTATAATTATGAACTGTTTCTGTGTAGGATACGATATGCCCCTTTCCATCATCTTGTGGGTCTAATGCATCAGGTCATTATTTGTTATGTCTTTACATCAGTGATTTGTTTGTTCACTTATGAAGTTAGTCTCATAGCTATGTCATTTCTCTTCAATAAGTTAATTTTGGATATCAATAATGTAAATCAGAAATGCTTCGGTGATAAATAGCCTAGAAGNATTTCATGTAAAATTATTGGAAGAATTCTGTAACAATAATATTCAAAAAATCCAATGGTGGGCGCACCCATTCCTCACTTCAATCACATTCTGGCTGAAGGGCTTCCAGTTTATTGGTGGTAAAAAGCAGTCACTTGGGATGGATGGGGAGCAGGCAGAGGAGTGAAGGAGAGTTGAAAAGGTGAGCGAGCTTGTTTGAAGTAACATGCGAATGTAATAAAAGAGAATTGAAGATTAAGATGGACTCCAGAGCAAGGTTTCTTGTTTTTCGTCCCCAGCTGTTCGCTGGTTTGCATTTGGAAGGAGACTAATATCTCATCAGGTATGACAGTAATGTGTGCCCCCTCCTTTTCTTTTTTAAACCTATGGTGACATTTTTTTAAATGAAACTCCCTGGAAAAAGAGCTTCTTTGAAGGTTTCTTTTGCTCTGGTTAACTATCCTGCAACCTCTGTAGGAACGTAGACGGTGATTCAATTCATGCTAATTAAATATAATACAAGCCCAGTAGTAACGGAAAAAAAGGAATGTCACTTCTAGGGCAGAGTGGTTTGGTGTTTTATTGCTGTACATATTTCAGCTCTCAAGGATTGGCAGAAAAGCTAGGTAATATATTTGTCTAGATTGGTTTGTTATTCTTTGCTAGACTTACCAGCCCTGCTGCTTGGTTAACCACAGTCTAAAAAGCATATATCCTTTCAGCCCAACTTAAGAATAAGTACTATGGAATACATATTTCTCAGGACTGACCTTTTAAAACATTGGTCCCAAAGGTATATATTTAAAGAATACATATATGAATGTGCATTTTGATAATGAATGCAAGCAACCTATACATTGTACATACATGTTTATCGAGGTCAATGAGGAGTCAACCACAGAGCTTTCACCTGTGGCCACAAGCTCCTTCTAGCTTTAATGCCAGATGTTCTTGTTATACTTACATCAGAAATGTATCATGGAATACTACGGCTATTAATTACATTTTTCTTTAAAAAATGTTTTAAGTGACTACTATAATGTATGGTTACGTACAAGGTTAGAGGACCACACACACAAGGGTGCATCAAGTTGCTGTTATACAATTCTTCTCATATGTTATCTGTATATAGCCATGTAACTGGATAACTTTACCTTTCCTTGAATGGGTCAGTATCATTTCCTGATTTATGCCTCATATCATTGCTTTAATAAAGGTATCACTTACATTGTTAATGGAGAAGGTTATATAAAAATCACCTCATGAATAAGTAAAGTCTGAGTGAAGTTCTACAAGTACCTCTAACCACATTCCAGCAGGGCCCCTGACACCTCCAACCAGTGGCGTAGCTACAGGGGAGACAGCGGTCGCAAGTGCCAGCGGGCCCCCTGAACTCCATGAACTCTCTCCTGATTCCCTGCACAATCTGCTCGCCAGGCACTTCTCACTCTCTGTCATCTGCCCCCGTGTATCATATAATGTGCAGGGACACACTGGCAGCTTCTGGCTTCAATCTTCTGATTCCTGGCTCCTGTATCATACAGGTTGTATGAGGTTCCCTTCCAGACATGCTATTTACTAGATACGAGTACCGAGGCTGCTTTCCTCTCAGTGCAGCCGCTGGTTTCCTGTCCCTCACTCCCCCTCCTCCCTCTGAGCAGCTTCCTCCTGGCTCCGTCCTGATATCTGTGCTGCTGTGCCATCTCTCTAGGATAAGGAGTGCCCTGCTGACCCTGACACTGGGTATCTGCTTGGCAAATACACAGCAACTCCCATTGTGTGCCATGTCCCCCCCTCTGTGCCATGTGCCCCCCTCTGTGCCATGCCCCCCCCTCTGTGCCATGCCCCCCCTCTGTATTGTATAGTATTGTATGTTAATATAGAAATAATACATTGCTGGTACAGTGTGCAAACCCCATATAAGTTATATTTATATAATAGATTATAGGAAATTCATATATTGGTGATACAGTGGCCAGAACTATATATGTATGTGTATAGATGTGTGCCTGGGTGTGTATATATATATATATTTTTTTTTTTTGAAGGGGGGCCTTGCACCTGGGCCCATGAAACTTTTGCTACGCCCCTGCCTCCAACACAGTGATCCACTCATGTGTGTTACATGTATGCTCACCACATAAATGAGAAGACAAATTAGGAATGGCATAAACATTTGAAATAAGCGAGAAGCATTAGGCAATGCTATTTACCATTTTAAAATTCAAAAATTCAGTCTAGAATACTTTAAATATGGGAATTATCTTAACATTTGCTCTTTATGACATATTCTACATNATTTCATTTGCTTATTCTTGTGTTTAATGTACATGTAATAACTTATTTTATATTTCTACAATTCCTATCCTCTTAACATCTAGAAACTAGCAAACATTGTAAAGCCTACACTAACTATACATATATATGTCACATTAGTATAACATGCTTACATAACTATAAAATACAAATAGTTTACATTATTACATTATATTTTCCCCCAACTCTGGCTCAGTGTGTTTCATTCAACCATTTCCTTATTATGGGTCCAACGGCTTCAAAATGACAAATGTTGGGAATGATTTTGGGTTAATTCAATGGTGAATTCAGTTAGTGACTGTTCAAAAAATGTTTATGGATGTGAAAATGGTCCCATCTGCATGAATTCGGCAAGGACATGTACTTTTGTTTTTAATAGGAATGATCTGGATGCTGCACGATGAATGCAGCTACTATCCCCTCTCATTAGATAGGTTAATGGCAGCATCAGTAACACTATGAAATGATGTCTGTCTATGGTCAAATTGTCTATGGCAAATTGATGAAATACCTCTTTATTAAAATAATATATATATTATGTTAAGACAGCATAGAAGAGTACTGCAACATTGCAGGCATGGAGGGCTAAACACTCACTGTAACGGTTACACAATATTATGTGAGAATTATGTGTAACATAATTGTCAGTGCCTGTGAAACACAGGATAACTACTGCAACATACAATCACCTTATGTTCCACAGGCAATTCAAAGGATGTATATTTCCAAAATACTATTAATACAAACTCTTAGCATCATAGACCTCTCCAAGCATACCACCTTAAAGTGTCCCCCTGCTCGCATACATGTATCTGTTTTATTCTCAGACCATCAACCCTTTACTTTACTGCCAATACATTCACTTTACAGCCTAGAACTAAAAATCATGAACACCTTACCGGAACCATCCAATATGTTACATATTCCTTGTTTTTATAGCACAGGTATATGGTCATGTATCATAGCNGTTGAGCTGTTGATAATGTATAAGGTAATTAGTTGGTAGCTGGTAACATACACTCTGCTTCACCCGGCATCTCCAGTACAATGCAGATCTTTGTCNGAGGTCTTATTACACCGGTCAGAAGAATCTACAGCCTTGCAGGTGGTTAGTTTTCTTTCCTTATGTTTACAACATGGAACTAGATATCACAGATCTTAGATTCGCAGATAGNTTTACATTACAACTTTAAGTTGTTCTTGAACTAAGAGTATTTGTTAGGAATCACAAAAAAGACCAACTCATTTAAATATGTTACTTAATGTCCTAGGCGGATTTACGTACAATTATACGAGGACGCTGCCATGGCAAAAAAAGAATGTAGTACATTTATTAGAGATATAAAATATATCTACTATACTACAGCTGAAAGCATATAATATAAATATTAACTTCAGGCAGCAGTGTGTCAAGTACGGGTTAATGTCAGTGTTCTCATGTGAAGCACAACACACAGAGACAAAGGTGCAGGAAGACTTCATTTACCTGGGAAGCAGGTGGTCAGGTGCTCCATTAGTGCTTCTTGCGTGACAGGTTTTCTTGCAGAATTCATAGCAGAGATGGCCAAGCAAAGGATTTCCCCAAGAGGGATAAACTGTGACTGGCTGATTGGAGACATACTGATGGGTGACACATCACCTACAAAGAAAATAAATATTTGAGAACATTTTCTTTTCCATTTTACATATAAATCATCTGCAGAAAAATATATGTAAGCCATACTAGACATTGCAGCGGGTTCTGTCCTCTGCTGCATTCTTGCATTTATTTGAAGTTCTAGCAGTATGCCAGCACAGAAGTGAATGCGATGTGGACATTTCTTAGAGGAGAGAATTAGAATAAATTTACAGGCTGTAGGCGTGGGAATAAGGAATTAGTG
Organism: Platyplectrum ornatum; assembly: GCA_016617825.1. NCBI lineage: Eukaryota > Metazoa > Chordata > Amphibia > Anura > Limnodynastidae > Platyplectrum > Platyplectrum ornatum. The sequence continues at coordinate 22,525 of JABWIB010006126.1, forward strand.
TGATGCGATTTGTAATTACAACTTACATATTCCTTGCCTGAAAGCTTCCTTGTAATGGGGTGGGGACAATTGTTTTGTGTCATATATGGGAAATGCCTCTTTAGAGATATATATTTCTATATATATATATATATATATATATATATTTTTTTATTAATAACTCAATAACTGCAGTTTACAACATAAATGAATATTTTTAATTCCACATGGTAAATTCTAATTCCTTTACAATATGGGATAATGAAGCAATTTCCAATAATGAAAGGGGCTCAAAGTATATGATGGTAATGCAACAAGCAGAAAATGTGATACTCAGTTTGGTGCATAGACATAAGGGAAGTGTAAGTAGCCTAAGGGACCTTAGGCTATCTACATGCCACAAGAACCGAATATCCCCATGGCCTACACTGCAGAATTTAAAAAGGGGGATGTTTCCCATAGCAACCAATCTGATTCAAGTTATCATTCTCCAGTATGTGAAATGAAACTGAGAGCTTAAATCAGATTGGGAAATGTAAGCCCCATGAGTCAAATCTTTTAGGACCAAAAAGCAGAACAATAAAACCACATCAGAGTTTAGAAATACACTCTCAGAAGGGAGTAACTGTGACTGTTATAGGACACTTATTGCTGGCACAGAATGATAAAATAATACATCGCAACCACAGACTTTCTTATTGGTGACTCTTATACCAGTTCGAAAATTAATAAATGCCAAATTGCTCCATTAACAATCATGAAAACATTTGTGTAACATGAGCCTTACATTTCCAGCATTACTGTGAGAGATGACTGATCTAACAAATTGCTGCGAAGTTTGAAGAAACACGCTAGACATAAGAAAAGTATACGATTACGAATAGGAATTTTACACCACAGTATGCGCCTTGATAGGCTATTTTTCATGAAGCTCAAAATATAGATGATTTCTTTCTCTGTCTGAAGAATGTTACAACGTTTCCAGAGATACGACATTTCTTTACAAGATTTTACAGATAAACAATCCGCGGAATGGCAGTCTGTCAGCAGATTAAACCAGCTCGAAAGAAACAATTAGTTGAATGAAAATCATCGGGATTAATTAGAAACTTATTTATTAAAAAAAATGTAAAAAAAAATATATATATATTTAGCCATCATATTTACCATTTTAACAATTGTCAAAAAGGAAGCTTGCAATCCAGCAGATATATGGCCAGACTCCACAACAAACAAATTTATTAATAGTCGCCGCTCGGGATATTTGACAACGAACTATTATTATATGTCTATAAATTACTCTCTCTTTACTTTTTAGTAATATTTATTGTTACTATGTNAACCTGCAGCCAGGTCAGAGCTAGTAAGGCTTTATTATATCAAGCATAAAGAGAAATGACATTACACCAGCGCCGGTCACCACTTATTTCTCTATATGGCCAGACTCNGTCACAGAATATTATTTGCTAATGACACCAGTGCAATGATGTCTAGCTTAATTAAATACCAAAACATGTTCTTGGCAATGCCAAATAGTCTGGAAAACCCCCCAGTAAGAATGCAGACTGTAAGGAATTGAGAACATGGAATAGTCACCTTGGTGGCAGCCGATGATCTTAATTAAATGTAGTAATAAAAAGAGTGCAGACACATATGTTCTACATAGAAGAATGCTTATTCTGGAACATAAAGAAGACAAAAGCAATGTCCAAGTGCTCAAGGGGAAATCTGATGTAGACACCCAGAATTCAACGCCGGGTCGGCAGGTCGCCATGGCAACAAATGGGACCCAACAACTTGATTGACACAAGACAGAAACCATATATGACCATTAGTTCAACCTTGTCTGCTGATAAAGGCAGATATTTGTACAGTGTGTACAGTCTAATAGCCTTTCAGACACTTTACAGTCTCCAGTCAAACAGTTTGCATACTTTATTTTACCAGCCGTGTACCAGGACATATTTGATAATATAAAGAATCCATTTATCTTATTTCGGTCAGTTGACTTTTGTTGTCTATATGAAACAGGTTCTCAGCTAAATCCCTTATTGTCCGAGGGGGATGTAGGGGGCTGAGAATGTAGCATGTTGCATGCAAGGTTCATGGCAGGACTGATGTCCGTGGATGCAGTACATCACACATCATGAACAGAGCGCTTCATTAATGTAACAGGGATCCCAGGAACACACAAACACCACTAGAGCAGCACAAGGCCATGGCAATGCAATGTCTTGTCAAATGTAGGTTTTCTATTAAAATGACAAATTAATACAATCATTAAATTATTTACATTTCTAAAAGTAACTAATAAACTTTAAAAAAAAATAATGAACTGCTGTATTCTGTTACAAACACCATCTATAGAGAAACCAAGATA
>JABWIB010006127.1:4757-16474 GCA_016617825.1 Platyplectrum ornatum
CGGGGAGACCTTTAAACGAGCGCCGTACATGTACGGCGCTCGTCATCATAATGTCTGCCACAATGTATTCTCCTGTTACATACATACATTGCTATACAAACTCACTGGGTTAGTGATCCAGTGACCACGGAGAGCATTCATTGATCTGTGTCACACCTTCACACAGGGGTCCAATTCGGGGCTCCTCTCCCTCTTCCCCGCAAGATCCAACGACGCAATGATGATCATTATCCCGTCCGGTGGAGAGATATAGTACTGAGCCGCCTTGGATGGGACCAAGCCCACACATCTCTACCCATTAACAAGTGGTTCTCAGAATCGATACCTATATTAGGTATAGGTTCTACAGAACCTGTGAGAACTTGCTGAATCCCATACCACTAATGAATTGAATTGCATTTAGCATTCAACCAAAAAAATTAGAGAGTTATAGGTACTTACATTTATGGCTAGATGTGTATGCCATATCATGGTAAAATCACTCAGCAAGCTAGACAGTATGTAATACATGCCACATGTATGAATGCGAAAAACTTTGCTCACATAAGGTATTTGAACACTGTATGAAAAAAGATATAGAAAAGTAAGTAAAGCTACAAATTAGTTAGCCAATATACATTTTATAGTCCATTGACCTTAATTGTTTAGCTATAATAATCTATAATAATTTTATTTAAGATTACAAATTCCACTAGACACACTGAGGAATAGTAGCAACTGTGTTAAAATATGATTTTTATGAAAATAAAGCAGAAGAGGGATCTGTTAATTGTGAGCTAAGTGAAGGCTATTTAAACACAATTAAGCTTTGCAGTTTATACATATAGTAACAATTGATTCCCTGTTGGATAATTGCAAGATCTTTCCTTCTATGTGTGCAAGGGGAGACCATTCCCCTTGAATGAACACCACTTCTGGAAGCAGAACCCTATGTTAAACTGTACAGATTAGCCCCATGGAAAATTGGGTCAGTGCATAAATAAGTATCGCACATAAAGACTTACAGTGAAATTTTTCAAACCTTCTCTACCCACCATGCATACATGCCCCATCCAGCCCCACAATCAAAAAGATTTCCAGCACCAAAGTCTGTATCTTGAGGATCCAGATCTACAATGGAAGTCTCATGCGTGTTCATGCAGACGATGAATGCAGCTGTTTTCCACACATGTGATGTGGAAAATGCCCACATTCAAAAATTAGTCCAGTCCAATGACTTACATGCACTACATCTACATTTCTATAAATGCTTATTATATGTTTTATGCTCTTTACTTAAAATATTTTGCATTGAATAATTATCTAATAGAAAAGTATATAAACCAATTTGTATTAAAGTTAAATAAGCATAAATATTATTATATTATCTAAAGTTTTTTAGACCTTCATAGCAGTCTGTTACCTACCATGTAGCAATACACTTCTAGTATTATGAACTTCCTGAAACCTATACTATAATAGTGAGTGACATGGTTACATAAACCACTAGGGATCACAACTACGTGGTCCAGCTACATGGTGTAGACTGGAGCCTGACACTCAACTGCAGTAGACAATACAGAAATAAAAATTTTCTTTGTTTTGGCATGTGTCTTTTTTTCAATATCTTCATATTATGCTTTCATCAGAAATATATTATTGAGGTTGTTTTTAGGGCTATAACCTAACGCCTGATATTAAAACATGTTGACAGTTAGGAGCCAAATGGCCCATCTAGTCTGTCCAGTTGTGCATTTAAACCTATACTGACCTTTGTTGAATTATTTTTAGTTGAATAAAATCTTATTTTATTTAAGATTCAGAATACCCTACAGTAAAGTAATTCTTCAGTGTTTGTGTGTTGTAATACACCTCTTCCTTAGCAAAAAGCCCTCTGCCTTCTCTGTGAAGTTGTGGTAGGAGTCAAATTTAAAATTTAGATAATATATGACATATGGACATGCATAATTTGTTGTTGTTAAAAGTCAAGTGATTGATGTTGAGAGCCCACTCGAACGGTGATTACCTATGGTTATACTTTTTCATGTATTATATGTACTAGCCACATTTTGCCTTCCTACTAGCAATTATTGACATTGTATATTTTTCGGTCTAGGCTGTACTTGTTATGATAATACTTTGTTGTGCTTTGCCATTTATCCATTTTCTCTATTTCATGATGTGTATTATTCATTCTTTTCAAAGCAGGGAAATTGCAGGGAGATTTAAAAGTGTTGCCCATAGCAACCAATCAAATTTGGGCTCACATTCTCCAGTATTTAAAATGAAACTGAGAGCTTAAATCTGATTGGTTGCTATGACAACATCCCCACTTTTCAATCTCTCTGCAATTTCTCTGCTTAGTAAATTTAGGCCTAATTGTTTCTTTTTAAATGTATAAAAAAGCCTCTGCTGAAAAGGCGCCGTTTCAAGGCAATCTGAACGATGCCTTTTGAAAACGGCGCCTTAGGATCGGCGGCTTTGGAAGGAGGCTTTTCGGCGGCACGCCGCCTTTCTTAAAGCAGTCTGAACGCTCTGGAGCCGGCATGCCGGCTTCAGCGCGTATACGGGGAGGCGATTGGACTAAAAAGACATGTGATCATTACGATCACAGTCTTTTTAGGTCCCCTCCCCTTCTCGCAGTACGCCGGCTTCACTGTGAAGCCGGCGTTTCCTGTGTTGCTTTTAGCTGGAAGTCGCCAAATTCGGCAGCTTCCAGCGACGGCTCTGCCTGCAGCTTTTTTGGCCGCAGGCAATCTGAACGCAGCATTAGGTTTGTTTTAAGCAGATGAAACATCCTATTATACATATTACATGGTAGGTATAAAATTGTTTTTACTTACCTTTCACTATTTACACTGATATTAGAATATATAATTTCAACTTCACTGCTTTCTAATTTCACATGAATATTTTGAAAATTTCCACCATTGTCGCGTGTTATTTGGACAGCAATTTCTGGAGCTTCATCAGAGCAGTGATAAAATAGAGCTAAAGTGCCTTCTGTTTTGGCATATGATATTCTGCCACTTAAGGTTTTAAAAGATCCTGTCCCCCATGTGCCACAGTTTCCTGTAACAAATTGAAAAGTTTGTATGACAAATATAAATTAGGACAGATTTGAAGTCTGGATGATGTCGGCGGTGTAACTGGACCAGATCCAGGGGAACTCCCCTGTCACTCCCTGCTTACGCTGTTAGACCCCTGCTTTAGAAACTTATTCTCACTGCGCTAAACACCAAGACAATTTTTCATATAAAATATATGAATCCAAATATTCAATACAAATAGTAAATTAAATGCATAAAAAACAAGAAGAATTGAGATATCAATATGATAAAATGAGAATGAAAATGAAACAGTGGTGCCTAAAAATGTAGAAATATATAAAAATGTATTACAAACAATTCAATTCATAAAAATATTGTTTGAGAAAAGTAAAATAAGATGTTATTAATCCGAGGGATTGCAGACCCTTGTTAGACCCCTGCTTTAACTCATCCATGCAGATCAGCAAACTGTGCAGCCACACAAATTGGGGCAGATCCTGCCCTGTTTGACTAATGTAAATGGTCCCCCTGCCCAACTAGCATTATGTAAGTGGGGAAGTTCCAGCCCAGTTCCCATGCCTAACATAACATCATTCCATACAACATGTGATCTGATCGTGCACATAGTGCACGCACTTTTGCCCCACCTCCACTAACATACTTGGGCTGGCCTAAAGCAGGGTCCAGTACACTCTTGTTAATATTATTAGACCCCCGTATAAGAAATTGCAATGATGGATCATGTGGATCTCATAATATTACCACATTTATAGAGTGCACATATACAAATTTATTATTATAAATATAGAAGATGAGTGAAAGTTTTCTAATTAAGATGTCTGAAGTGTAGCAGGTACAATAATTGTGAATAGTAAATAGGAGAGAATTGGGCTTGCAAGACAGATATAACCTCTTTTTTCAAACGTATTAAATGTTAGGTTGAAGGTAAAACTGGAGAAAACAGGAATAATTTCCCAACAGGAAAATATCTCACAATGGGGAAACAGACGGTGGGGTTGACAAGACACAGAAAGAGCAGGGGTTGAAGGCACAGGGGGTTACTGAATGGGGGATGCAGATATAGGGATAAAGCAAAGGGATTTAAGAGACATGGGGGGCCTAAAAGACAGTGGGGGGGGGGTTGAAATGAAGGTCAGTGCAAATGGTGAACTCATTCTCTATGTCATTTAAAAGCATCCTTTTTTTAAAATTAATTAAAATGAACATAGTTTAGCAATTAAGAAGGCACAATACAGACAGAGAAACATAGAAACAAAAATCTATGTGATATTCTATGTGATATTCTCTTATGTAAGTACTTTATTGAAATATAGTGCAAGAAAAAATGCATTTATGCCCCTTTTATGCCCCTTGATGTGACTAAGGTGTATAATAAGAGGTATAATATACAATTTGGGGAAAGTGGCATGATTTTGGGGGTATAATTAGTAAAACTTCAAATTTAGGTAGGAGATAACTGCTCTTTTAACAGACACCCAAGTTACAAAAGGGGTGTGGGATTGAAGTGGTGTAATACATTAAGTTGGGAGAGTGGTGTGACTGTGGGATGTTTACATAGATCTTCTTTGAGAGGAATAGGGAGAGGTGCCATTTTTTTTTTAACTGAGATTATTCAAATACCTGTAAATTGCCCTGGCTTTGGAAACTGATTGTGGCTTTATCATAGAGATATTTGTTTATTATTGTGTTGATTACTGTTTTTGAAGTATTAAAAACTTTCAAATATGTTTGACCTTGTCATGTTTGACTAATCTTGCATTTTTATTTTCTCTTTAATGGTGTATGTGAAATAATACTTTGTTGCAACAAAAAAATAAAAAATAAAATGAAATGTATTACCTTGGGTTTCTGTTTCACGCACTAAGAAAACAAAAAAAAATCAGTAATTTTATATTAAATGTAAATAGTTATTACTCGTATATATTTATAAAATACATATAAAATACTTTTTAAAATAATTTGTAATTTATCAAAAATGTTTTGAAGCTTATTTTCAAAAATACCGTTAGATAAGTATAACTCCTTTGAAATTTGGTAAAATGTAACTATTAAAAAATATGTTAAACATTTATTTTCTTGAACATGGGCAATTTATAATAATAATTAAAAAAAAGAAATAGCATCTTTTAATATTTACATCATTTAATAATGAATGATTGAATGGGTGCACACGCATGTCACTGTGGTGGAGCAGCCTGAAAATAGTCCTGGAATAAATTGCAAATCTATCAGCACAAAAGGTGGTTTTCAGATTGAAATGGATTGCTAGGCTCTGTCAATTTACCACTGTGACTTCTATATAAAACTGAAAGCTGTTGTACAGGGCCATAACTAGGGAGGTTTGACCACGGTGCTACTGCCCAAGGAGGGAGGTGGGTGCAGCTGAGCTGGCAGTTGATTTTCATTGCTGAGTTTCTACAGTGATGATTCAGTACATCTTTTCACCTATTGCCTGATAATCAGCCAAACAGAAATACAGAAAGGGAGAGGAATTAAAGTGCAGAAATAAGGAAATAAAGAAATAAAGAAAAATAAAGAAATGTGAGAAGTAACAAGTAAAAATGTAAGTAATAATAAATAATATAATATAATAATAATATAATAATAAATAACCTATAAAACAAGTATACATCTATATACAAATATGTGACATTTTCTAGCCATAACTCACATGAAAGAGCCAAAGTCCCACTATATTGCATTGTTTAAATATCTCCACTTTGTATGAGGCGATGTAGAATATTTACTGCTTGTATGTATATATATTTACTACCTGTTCCCCAACACACTTTATTGAGTTTATTTAAAGAGTCTTCAAACGTACAAACAGTTACAAAATAAATTAATGCAACATAATACCCACCTAACCCACCCATCCCACCAACCCAACTCAGGAGAAATTGTGAGAAAGAGTCCTAGTCCATTACAAGAGCAGATGAATCAGTGCATTATATGCAGTACAGTACATATGTAGAAGAATAGAAGAAAAACATATAAATCAGAAAAGAAACACCTGGACAGCCAATATCCATGAGGAGTTTAGGTCCTAGCCTAAAGGAGAGATAAGGAATAGAGAGGAGCAGGAGGACACAGGAATATACATTACTTCCCAATAGCACACAGGGGTTGAGGGAGGCCGTGGAGACAGTCGACCTCCGGGAATCCAGCCACGGAGATTATACCTTATAGAAGTGGTTCTCAAACCTATCCTCAGGGGCCGCAAACAGTGCATGTTTTCCAGGTCTCCTCACAGTGACAAGTGATATAATGACACCACCTGTGGACCTGTTCACATATGTCAGACAGTAATGACCCCACCTGTGCTCCAGCAGGGAGACCTGGAATTTTGCGGCCCCTGAGGATAGGTTTGAGAACCACTGCCTTATAGAAACTCTGTAAGGAATTGTGCTTAGTGTAAACAAATTTTGGTGCTGTAGGGTTTCATTAACTAGCCCCACCCAATAATGGAAGGTAGAAGGATCAGGAGCAATCTAGGTTCTATCTACCAGTACCAGAGCAAGGGAGGTGAGCAAACAAATGTATTTAGAGAGACAGGATGAAGTAGGAGTAAGTGGGAGAGAAAGATAAGCTGTAGATCCAATGCAGGCTCAAAATCAGAGGAAAGCTTAAAAACAGACATGCACTCCCAGAGGAGATGCCAAATATCAGAAGAAGAAAATGAACATAATGCTCAGACATTATGCCTACATTGGACTCCCATCTTACTTTAAATGGCAGCAAATCATCACCACAAAGACAGTCACTGAGAGTAGCATACAGGAAAGAGACTGGTCATCTAGTTGCTGCTGTACCCAGTAGTTTAATGGTGTGGGAGTCTTGGTGCACTGGTTGAGAGCCCCCAAATTGGGAGAGCAGGGCATAATGGAGCTGGAGGTAGCAAAAGAAATGAGTCTTGGTCCATACATAATTGAGAAAAGGGTAACATGCTGTCCTGTACAAATTGGCCAATAGAAACTAGACCCAACCCCAACCAAAATGACCGGCCAAGAGCTCTGGAAAAGCAGGGTTAAACCATAGGGGGGTAGCAGAATTCAGTTAACGCAGCTTTTGTACAGCCCCCAATTCATGCACTGCCTGATTAACAAGTGAAGCAGCCATCTCTTCCACCTCCCCACCAGAAGATTCTGTAGAGGGTACAATTCCAGAAGGAAGGCGCAACAGAACAGAGAGTAGAAACCCCCCTCCCCTCCAATACACAGCATAAGATGAACCAACTGGGCCGATAGATAATAGGCCCAGAAGTTAGGGAGGCTAAGCCTTCAGCTGATTTAGCATGGCACAGGGATGAAATGGAGAGCCAGTGGCGACCACATGCCCAAACAGGAGGTGATTACAGAATCCAATGCCCGGAAAAAGGAGTGATGGGGAGTGATGTAAGGCATATAAATATTTAGGTAACAAGGCCATTTTAATTAAGTTAATTCTACCAGTAACACTCAAGGGGAATTTACACCAGAAAGGAATATTGAACTTAAACTAAGTAATGATTGAGTACAAATTGACACTGATGTAATCTGAGGGATTGGAGGTAAACCAGATACCAAGAAACTTAAAATGCAAGGTCAATTGTAATAGGCACGCTCCTGGAAGCATATCAGGGGTCAGGTCCTGGAGAAATTCCCAAACGGGTCACGACCTCTAAAAGAACTGGAAGTGACTCCTTCGCCCTGTCCAGGAACAACAACATGTCATCTGTGTTTAACACAATTTTACTTCAAGCGGGTATCCTTAAAGTGTGCCATGGCTAAGAGCAAAGGATGTTGTAGTAAAGCCATACACATACCCTGGCTTCTGTGGAAGAATAAAGCAGCATGATTCACAGCACAAATGTAGGGCAAAAATCCAAAGTGTTGCAGTACGGATAGCAAGATTTTAGATGATGATCTTAATATCAGAGGAAAGCAGAGAGATAGGGCAATAGGAAGTCATTTCCAGCTTTATGGATCACAACAATCAAAGCCTAAAATAGGGACGGGGGAAGTGACCTGTGCTCAAGCAAGCATTCAAAATTAGCAAGGAGCTGAGGGACCATGAAGTCCTTGAATTTATAAAAAGTTGCAGTGTGACCTCCAGCTCCTGTCACATATTAGAATTCTGGTAGTGCAGGTGGCTGTTAAACAGAAGACGTCTCTTAGATTAAGAATAGGTGATCTGTTCACTCTACCAAACCCAGACATCTACCAAACCCAGAATGGGGAGGAGGTGGGAAAGAGGATTCACGCCATCTGTCCAGGTCACCATCCAGCACATTATTAAAATCACCCATACAAATTGCGGAGGTATCAGGGGATGATCAGACATGAAATCGCCCACCTTCTTAAAAATGTCTTCGCTAAACGGAGGAGGGTCATAGATTCCACAAATGAGAACCGGATGAAGATCAAGCAAGCCCTTGATAAATACATATCAGCCATAAGAGTTGGTGCGAAGAGCACCAAGAGTAAATTTGACATGTTTGCTAATCAGGATGGAGACTCCATGAGTGTAAGCTGTATGGATGGAGTGGTAAACCCACCCAGCCCAGGATTTTTTAAGAGCCTTAACATGCCTTCCCAGTAGGTGAGTCTCAAGTAAACACACAAACTCCCCAGAATAGTGTCACGGTTCTTGTAACTGGCTATTGTGGAGGAGTAAAAGGAAAGTGGTGAGCTCTTTCAACGTCAAATTGAGGGACTCCCGGATGAAAAACACTTTTCCAGGAAGCCCGCTGGATCATTGCCCTCTATTTTCTCAGGGAAGCCCACAATCACATATTGCTGCAACACAGGCATCCCTCCAGATCAGAAATCTAGGCATGACAAGCATCACCTTTGTTAGTAAGAGCGTCCATTTGATCCCTGAGGGGGAGAGCAATATCTTCAAGTTATGAGGTGCTGGCAGGAGCTATTGAGAGTGCCAGAGCCCCACGAAACACTTATGTAAGAAAAGGGGAGCCAAGCTGTAATTCTTGGATAACAAGAATGAAGTTAGAAAGCTTTACTGGTTCACTTTGTCAGTCTCTACATTGGTTACTCATATTTTACAGAATCAAATGCATCATTTTGCTAACCTACAAAGCCATTAATAAGACTGCACCCACATACATATCCTCACTCATCTCAAGATAAATCCCAACTCCTTTTTTCAGATGTTCACCTAATAACAACTCTCTGGAATAGACTTCCTCTCCCATTAAGATTATCCCCTATTCTCCAAAATTTTAATCTCTCCCTTAACACCCACCTATCTAGATAGATATGCTTACCAAGTTCTTCAGCCTACTTAACATTTCTCTTCCCTTCTTGTAACTAATCTGCATTTTACCTTTCTATTTTAAAACAACGCAAACTTAGATACGTTTCTTTCCATACTAAAATTATCTTTAGTTCTGCTACTAACAATGCTCTTTGAATGGATCATAAATTGAATGGATCATAAATGATTGTTAAAATTATGAGATTGTGAAATTGTGAGATTGTTTTTCATGACACATTGTACTTAAAGTTAATGGTAAATTTTGGTTGATACAGTCTGTATTTATTCGTGAAAAATGCACAAATTTCATGAAAAATGCAAAAATTTTCAAAATGTTACAATTTTTGCTTGTAACAGATAGTCATACCACACATAATAGTTAAGAAATAATAATTTCAATATAGACATATGTTAACCAGGACAGATGTTAACCAGAAGACAAAACTTAAAATGTAATCCCCTGATTCCAATGATTTGATTTTAGAAATATCCCATATATGGTTGTAAAACGCTATTTGGGTACACAGTAGGGCTCAGAAGAGAAGGAACTTTTATAGTGCAGATTTTGATAGAATAGTTTTTCGTGAACATGTTACATTTGCAGAGCCCATTTTGTAACAATACAGTAAAACCCCCCAAAAATTATACCATTTTGTAAAGTAAACTTCTCAAGGAACTCATCTATGCATGTAGTGAGAATTTTGACCCCACTGGTGTTTTGTGAAATTTCTTAACATTTGGACGTGAAATGAAAAATTTCATTTTTTCCATTAATTTGTGGATTTACACCATAAGTTTACATTTCCACTTAGGGTAATAGTCAAAAAACATCCCATAATTTGTTACCCCATGTCATCTGAGTACGACAATACCCATACTTGGTTGTAAAATGCTATTTGTGTACACAGTAGGGCTCAGAATGGAAGGAACACCTTTTGGCTTTTTTTTAGTGCAGATTTTACTGGAATAACTTTTGTGACAGTGTTACATTTGCAGAGCCCCTTTTGTAACAGTACAGTAAAAACCCCCAACAAATGATACCATTTTGTACAGTACACCCCTCAAGGAACTCATTTATGGGTGTAGTGCGAATTTGTTAACATTGGGACATGAAAATGACAAAAAATTTTTGTCCATTAATTTGTGGATTCACCCCAAAATTTTACATTTCCACATAGGGTAATAGTTGGAAAACATCCCATAATTTGTTACCCCCGTTTCTCCTGAGTACAGCAATACCTCATATGTGTTTGTAAAACACTATTTGGGTACACAGTAGGGCTCATAAAGGAAGGAACACCTTTTGGCTTTTTGAGTGCAGATTTTGCTGAAATAATTTTCGTGACCATGTTACATTTGCAGAGCCCCTTTTGTACCAGTATAGTAAAAACCCCAACAAATGATACCATTTTGTAAACTACACCCCTCAAGGAACTCATCTATAGGTATGGGTGTAGTAAGAATTTTGACCCCCACTGGTTTTTTGTGAAATTTGTTAATATTGAAATATTGTTAATATGAAATTGAAAAATGTAATTTTTTCCATTAATTTGAGGATTCACTGCAAAATTTTACATTTCCTCATAGGGTAATAGTAGGAAAACTCCCCATAATTTGTTACCCAATTTCTCCTGAGTACAGAAATACCTAATATGTGCTTGTACAATGCTTTTTAGGCACATGGCAGGATTCACAACAGAAGTAGTGTCCATTTGCTTTTTAGCACATTTTTGTGCTTTTGGAGTACCATGTTGCATTTGACACCCCCTGTTGTATAAACCCCCAACAAGTGATACTATTTTGTTAACTACACCCCTAAAGGAACTCATCTATGGGTGTAGTGAGCATTTTGACCTCACTGGTGTTTTGCAGGTTTTAAACACTGGGACGTGAAAATTAACCTATTTACCCTAAAAATTTAGATGTTCACAATGGGTAATAGGAGAAATTGTGTAACAAATTATGGAGTGGCCTTATGATATGATCTGATGCTACAAATTTTTTTTAGATCACTGATGAAAAGTGAAAATAATGTGAATCTATTTTTAATTCTGGATTTTCCAGAATGAAAAAAATTTTCACATCATTATTTTTCTTTTTACCGTTATTTCATTCACAAAAAGCCAGCATAGTACAGATGCCTGCACTATGCATGCTTTTTGTGAATTAAATACTGGCAAAAAATGTAATATAAAAAACAAAACAAAACAAGAGCAAACACAAAACACATTTTTGGTTCACAATTTTTTTTATTTCAAGTAACACATTTATTTTTAATGACATTTTTTATTTTATTTCTATATCTTTTATTTTTTTATTTTTATAATATTTAAACCTGCAATCTGTGTTTACATTAACAGATGACTTTATACAAGTATAATATAACTTGTATTAAGTCATCTGTCATCTGTC
>JABWIB010006127.1:19031-30355 GCA_016617825.1 Platyplectrum ornatum
ATACCTATTATACGCAATGCGCATTTTTAACATGCAAATAACAGTTGCGTTTTTCATAAACATATTGAGCTATACATTATCCACAGAGTGTGTGAATTACGTCATGACGAATTTACTGAAATTCGTCAGTGTATCCGTCAGTTTAGTGCAATATCACCTGACGAATACCCATTTTTCGTCAATGGAATATCGTCAGCATTCGTCAGCCATTACAATTCGTCAATACAATTCGTCACTTACTGAATACTATACATCACCATTCACTGACGNANTTNGATNACTGACGAACGCTGACGAAAAGAAATCTCTGCAGAATTCGTCAGTTAGTGAATTCCCCCCCAGATCCCAAAACATGTGGAGTAAAGCTACAGAGGGGTCCTGGAAAATAGGCACCTTAAAGACCTTGGAGGTGAGGTCAAGCACCACCCTCCAGTGTGGCCAGAATACATGCAAAAGGTCCCCCACCCAGCCACAATTACGACAACATATAGTGGTGAGGTACATTCGGTGGAGGAGTTTCAGAAACATGAGAAAGCATATAAACAGCCCCCAGGACATACAAGCCCACTACTGGACTCAACTCAACCCCCATGCCCTGCTCTTAGTGAAGCTGGGTCAGAGTTTTACAAAGCTCAGACGGACATTACTAATGTTGGTCAACCGGGTTAATATATCTGAAGGTGGCAAATGGAGAGAACCGCTTGTACGCCACGCAGAGGACAACAAGTGTGTGATTTGTACCTACATGTAGGTGTGGACAGTGGAGAGTTGGTGCTTATGGGCCGATACCTCAAAGGGGAGGGCTGTATGAGGAGAGGTAAGGTCAGATAAAGTCAGTACCCCAAAGCGATCAAGTCCGTCACCCGCAGATTAGATATAAAATGAGCAAGGGCCCCAGGGATAGATTAGCAATGAGGACCATCACTGCAAGAGGGATGCAGACATTCCTGTCCCAACCCCATACCCACAGTCCATAGAGGTATAGTTCATAACAGGTCAGGGAGGGGAAAGGGACCAAGACAACACTTTCAAGATCCGCCCAGTGCTTACTACCCTTGGGGAGGAACCAGTCACTAAGAGGTCCTAACACAGTCATGACCTACCATGACATAGTGTCATGGTAGACTATCAAATCCGGTAGACCCAGGCCATTGTGAGTTTTGGGGAGGACCATTCAACTGAGAAAGTGAGATTTTTAATGTTAGAGCCTTAATAGATCTGTATAGATGACATTTGTTTGTGTGGACTGGCTAGAATAATCTTTAAAAAACATCCTTTCTTTAGGATATGGTGGAGCTTTATTGGAACACCCCCTCATATTATCGATTGAAGCCATCACTAGCAATAACCGGGGAAGGGAGGAACAAATTGATCCTGCCAGGCCCAGCAACAGGGGGACAAGGAGGACAGCTGTGATTGACCCCACGCTTCAGAGGGGCCCCATCACTTTTGCTACTACCCATTACAGGCTGGCCAGTCGTTGCATGAACACAGTGTATGGTGGCTGTTCACTGGTTTTCTTGGCACAGTGTCACGTCAGAGTCCTTTGCAGGTTGGATCACCGCAGAGGAAGGCTGATAGAGATAGGTAAGAGCATGAATAATGTGTAATATATAATTTTTTTCTCCTAATGAGGAGAAGGGCTAAAAAATCTAGGTGTACTGGTCCCCAAGATTTCTGTTGTTGGCCCTGGATCCTGCCCCTGTTGATTGCCACAATTGGCTAGTCATTTCTGTCTAGACAATTGTGGCTCTAGAATCTTTTTTCGTGGCTTCTAGAATCTGTCAGTCTCCTTCTAATGTTTGTTAATACGCATGCTAATATTAGCTGTTAATGTAAACACAGACGGAGCCCATATTTATTCACAAACAAGATGGCCACAATGATTAAAAAAAAATAAAAAAAGAAGCAGCAACTTAATAATAACATTTTATTAGTAAAATCTGTTGTGTCTGTGGGCCACATTTAGATCTTCACACTCTCATGACTTAAGCTGACCATACACTATTCAGTTGTTACACTGTGACCTCCTGTTTTGCCCCTAGGGGCCCCTGTTGGACTTATTGCACTGGTAGTACTGCCAGTAACCATTAGAAGCCACTGTTTCAGCACAGTGTGTACCAGAGGTGCCACTGTCCAGCTCCTGTGTAATAATTAGCTGTGATGGCTTGCACCTGTACTGTGGCTATTTATCCCTTCACTTGTGGCTAGATCATTGATTGTTTTCCAGCCTCTGTGTTGCTGCTCCAGGCTTGTGTTCTGTTGTTTTTCTTTCTTAGACCCTGTCTTTCAATTCTGTTACTCTCACCTTGCTATTATTTCTGCCATTGGTTTGTTTTCATCTGCCTCTGATGATGTTTCCTAGCACAAGTCTAATAACAGTGTAACAGTAACGCTGGTCAGTATCTGTGTGCAAAATGCAAAAATAAAGTATTCTCCTTGCATGCAAAGGCTAACATTCTGTTTACCTCCCCTGCAATCCAACATGGTTTTGCACCGATAAAACCTTCTTTCTATATATTTTAACCATATCGTTAGGTGGCAGCTGATTACTAATAACAATACGAATAATTTTCTGGTTTACTACAAAAATGTACAGAGATGTCTACTTTTTGTGATTCATTGGAAATGGCACAAAGAAGAAAAAACCTTTTTAAACTAATTGACACATTAACCCCTGCTCCGCTAGTAGAATCTAAAAAACCTGTTAATAATGAGATTGAGGAGATGGACAGGTGTTTTAGAAAATTAGACAATCTTAAGATGGGCATACACAGTAAGATAAATTGTTCCAATTTAAGGATTTTTTCAAGAGTGGGCAAAACCATGTTGAATTGCAGGGGAGGCAAATTCAACTAATTGCAATCAACATGCAACAATAAAGCATTCTCCCTGAATGCAAACACTGACATTCATTATACCTCCCCCTGCAATTCAACATGGTTTTACCCACTCTTTAGATTGGAACAATTTATCTTATAGTGTATGGCCAGCTTTACTTTTGCAGGGACTAGGCACTGTTATGACCAGGAATTGTTAAAACACTATATTGAGAAAGAATTCATCCCAAGAGGTCTAAAGATTCTCAAGACCTCATCATTTCAGAATGACACTGATTTTAATATGATATGGGAGAAGGAATTAGACAGATGCTCTATGAATCTGATGCGCCTACTCATTTCACATAGACAAAAGAAATTTGAATATCTAAAGGGGGAAATAGAAAAAAAACACAAACTACTATGCAGAAATTTAAGGATCACCCTATATTTAAAGAGAAAGACCGCTTATTTAGTGACAGAGTGACCAAATATAAAAAAGAAATAATAAAATAAAATGGCAAAATAATAATGGATATAAAAAGGGAAATAATCTGAAACATAAACATAATGAATAGAGGAATAGGAAACAATAAAGAGGCGAAGAACCTAAGAAGTAGTAATATAACTGAAAATGAAAAATAGTCAGACCAAAAGATCAACCGAAAAATACGTATCAAATGGAACATATACAGAAAGAGAAAAAGAGAACACCTATAGTGATAATAAAAGATCACTAGAGAAGTTATCCCATGCATGAGCCCTCACAAATAGAGTAGAGAGTGACAGTACAGCTCTTTTAGAGAAGGATTTTTTAGAATTGAGACAAAATCACCACTGCGAAATACAAATGGGAACCCCGAAAAGAACAAGAGAAAAAATGGGAGAGGATGTAGGGGAGAAAAGAGAGATAAGAACAAGGAGCAGAAACAAAAACATGAAATACCATTAAATACCAGTGTTTTTAATATTTCCTCTAGACCAGTGGTTCTCAGACCTGTCCTCAGGACCCCAGTCCACGTTTTGCATGTCTCCGGGCTGGAGCACAGGTGTGGTCGTTACTGACTGACATATGTGACCAGGTGTCCACAGGTGATGCTAATTATATCATTTATGATTGTGAAGAGACCTGCAAAACATGCACTGATGGGGGTCCCCAGGACAGGTTTGAGAACCACTGCTCTAGACCTATTCGGATTATGAAATTAAATTATTTCTAAAGGGATTGAATTTCGCACCAATAGAAAAACCAAATTTATTTAATTTGTTTGTGGATCTCAATAAATTTACTAGGGACATCTGCAGGAGGAAATAATTTTCCTTGCGGGAAAATAGAAAGGAGAGAAATACAAATAAAAATAAAGAAACCCCAAACAAAAGATCGACTCTCGTTAGGGGAGACATAGCAATGGATCTGCAATATGAAAATGGGGATATTTCATCCTCAATGGAAAACAAACAATATGTTGCAATAGATACTGAATAAAATGTTGGGAATTTGGTCGGTAATTATGAGGAAATTAGAGAAACAGATATTAGTTTAAACAGAAAATCTGAATTCTTTCCCTTCCAGTTTAAACATGATTTTGTAGAAACTTTTTTATCAGGCAACACTAAATGACTTCAGGAAATTATGTCAAAAGAATGATAATGATAATAAATCCCATTACAGGGACAATCTCTCACGAAGGGAGAGGCAGGCTCTGAAGACCTTACAGGCTGACGAGAACATCGTCATTAAGCCTGCTGATAAGGGAGGGGCATGGTAATTATGGACTGGACACATTATGTAACTGAATGTCTCAGACAATTGATAGATAGGAATTTTAAAAATTAGATCAGAATCTGAATGAACAATATAAGAGACTATATAGAGAATGGCTGAAAGACTCTAGAGATAAAAATATCATATATAAAGATACCTTTACTTTTCTAAATTTAGAGTTTCCAACCATTCCGAAATTTTATTGATTGCCCAAAATACATAAATCCATTACCACGCCCCCCGGTCGCCCAATTTTATATCGGGAGTGGGGTCACTCACAAGCGGCCTCTCCCATCTGGTGGATTGCCACCTCCAACCATTAGTAACCAAATTAAGATCCCATATTAAAGACACTACAGCTTTTGTAAAGGTAATTAATGATATAAAATGGGAAGATGATTATTATTTACTTACCTGTAATGTTGAATCCCTATATAGTAAGATCCCACACATCAAGGGATTGGAAATCATAAGTGAAATCCTCTCATGAAATCCCGAATTCTCAAAAGAATTATGAGAATTTTTGGTTCAATCGATATCTTTTATCGTCTATCATAACTTCTTTATTTTTCTTTATTATAGCCAGATATAGACTTGACTCAAATTAAGAATATTATTAAGAAAAATTATGACATACTGAAATTGGATCAGAAATTGAAACCCCATATAGCAAACGACCTAATAATAATATTTTGTAAAGCTAAGAACCATTGAAAGAGGAGAATACCAATATTTTAACATGGCTACCTCCAAAGCCAAAGGGCACTTTTAGATGTAATCATTCACAATGCACCACTTGTAAATATATCACACACAAAGCCACCTCGTTCATCAACTGTAAAAGTACATATGTTGTGTATGTTATCACCTGTATTTGCTGCATATAATATGTCAGTCTTACAACAAGGATGTTATGTGTACACTTTCTAGAGCATAGTAGGAATATACTAAAGAAGAATCTATTACACTCACTTTCTAGACATGTAACTTAAAAGCACAATGGAAATATAGAATCCATTACACTGACAGCAATTGAAGAAATTAGAAGCACATTGAGGGTTTGAGACAGATTTGACAAATTAGCCAAAAGGGAATCCTATTGGATCTTTCAATTAAATACTTTACACCCGCACAGATTAAATGAGAACATGTAATTGAATCATTTTTAGTTCAAGCATTATACCTTTTATGAGAAGAGGTTTTGGTAAGAAATATCCAATAAGGAATTGTACTATAGTTTTTTTTTAGAAATAATATGGAATAAATAAATAAGGCTTGATAAGCCTTGGAGTGAACCTACAATAGACCATACTATTGTGACACACTTCTGAGTTTATGTCATGATTAGCTCATGCATATTTCAGGGAGATTGTATAATATGAATTAATCAATCGTATGATAACTGTATGTTCATAATACCCTATGTCCATTATGTTTTGCTGGACTTTATGAAACTACTTTTTATTAGTTACAATGTGATCTCGTTAGTTTGAGGGTGTATTCCCCTTTAAGAACCTATCCTTGCCTTGTATAAAGTTAAGTTGAATGTATTAAATGGATACTTGGAAAAATGTGTCCCTCTACGTTAATGTTATATTTTATGATTAAGTGGCTGATAAATTGTAATGGAAAACTGTGATGAACTGTGCTGAAAAGCCATACAGGGGGAAAGTATCCCTTTAAGAAAACATAGGATGTGTCTATCACAGCTGCCATCTAATTAACTACTAAGCCATCTATATAGGACGAGACACACAGGACAAAAAATCAATGCTCTTTGAGAAAGCCCAACTGGGAGAAAAATGTCAGAGCAATACTGATATTCAGACCACTTCCATTTTTTAATGTCCCGCTGTAGCGGGAGGAGTATACACCAGGTGGACTGTGCAATAAACTTCTACTCCGTTCTGATATGCAAGCCGTAACATCGCTAAAGCCGGCATGAAGGTACACTAAACACCCACACGAGTGGTTACTGCCCCACAGGCAGACAGAGAAAAAAGAAAGGAGGAGGACAGATCACTGTGGCCATTAATACATCTATACCGATAACCGCTATACAAACAGACCTGGAGAGATCCAGCAATCTCTCGGTCTTTCTCCAACAGGAAAAGATTATTGATTTATCTGGGACACAACTGCTCTGCTGATGTGTCAATATACTGCTGTATGAAGTGTGGATTTGTGATTTTTTTTCTTAACCCTTCATGAACTAGAATACTTATTGACCGGCCACTATTTTTACAGTATTTTTAGAATAATCTCCTCAATTGAGATAACATGGATATAAATTGATTGGACATTTGGGACTATTTTTGTGTATTTTTAATTTTTATTTTATATTTATATCTTCTTTCAATCAATTGGGAGTTTTCTGTTTTACTACTATTATTAAACTGATTTTTTTATGTGTGTATATATACGCTTTTTAGCAATCTAAAGAAATCTAAATATACCAATAATACTCACTAGACTGTCAGCGCTTGAGAGTCCGGACAGATACAGAGTTTGGGTGCAGCGCAGGCTGCACTGCGTGCATTCCAGAGCTGCATTTTATGGTCAAAAATTGCAACTGTGAATTGTGCGCAAAAAAGCACAATGCAGAGGCATTCACGCCCGGCAGTTTAGCGTCTTGTTGGAATCTTTTTTTTTTGTTTGTGGCAAAACTGAGGGAACAATTTTAAATCAATTTAATTTATTTGCTTATTTTGTCAACTTGTAAATATGTTTAGTGAATTTTGGGTAAAGTTATTTGGAAACTTTCCTTTACAGCACTGAAATGTCATTTTATAGTTTTTATGCCTCACTATTTTTTTCATTAACATAAATAACATAAAAACATAGAATGAAGATGTTGTAAGACTGTTGTCATTTCCCTAGCAATTTCAACTATAAATGAAATAAGTCACTGAAAATTATTATACAGTCCCACAGAACTCGTACCTGGAAACAATAATGTAAATCATTTCTGTCTTTTACTGTCAATAAAAAGTCTGCATTGTCCAATGTAAAAGCAGTTACACGAGTTGACACAACAAAGATGCAACACTGCACAAAACACAGACCAGGGAACACTTCCTTGAAACTGTTTTAATATGCTAAACTATCAGCAAAGTATAGCAAATATACCAGTTGCATCCCCAGGCACCCGCAAGCAAAAAGCCGCAGCGCACACTAAACCCATATATCAGTTCCTTGACAGATATAGTTTATGAAATTGTATCATTAATAGGGTTATTTACTGTACTGATATAAAAGGAGCTCTGCAAATGCAAATGGTGCTCCTTTACTTCAGAGCCCTACTGTACCCAAATATCATTTTACAACCATATATGGGATATTTCTAAAATCTCTATAATCAGGGGATTACAATTTAAGTTTTGACCTAAAATGGAAAATTTGCTATTAAAAACCTATTAACAAACTTTAAAATGCTGCTTTGAATAATTTTAAAGTTGAAGTTTTCTAAATGGGGTCATTTATGGGGGTGTCAAAATTTTAGAAACTTAGAAAAATTGATACTACGGGCTGAATTCAGCTTTTCACTCTCATGACTTACACTCATGAGATACACTCTCATGGGTAAAACCATGATGAATTGCAGGGGGGGGGGTAAAATGAATGTCAGTGTTTGCATGCAGGGAGAATATTGTTGCGTGTTGCACACAGATACTGACCAGTGTTACTGTTACACGGTTATTAGACTAGGACTAGGAAACATCAGCTGTCACTTGTTGCTGATTGCAACAAATTAAATTTACCTCCCCTGCCATTCACCATGGTTTTGCCCATGAGAGTGTAACTCATGAGTGTAAGTTATGACAGTGAAAAGCTGAATCTGGCCCTAAGTGTATAAGCCACTTATTGATCTAAATCAGTAAAATGAGGTTATATGTTATTAACTATTTGTGTGGTAGGACAATCTGTCTTACAAGTACAATATGATACAAAAAATACCAAAGTCAGATTTGAAATATAGGGCTATATTGTATGAGATATTGTGTATTGCCTCAAATGTACCTTCTATAATCCTCTAAATTAACCTTTTGGTGAAACGGGGCAATTGGAGAAGGCCAGCTGTGCCTGCAATGACCTTTTATAAACTGCAAATTCTTTTTTATTATAACTACTGTTGATTTACTTGTGGAAGGACATTTATTTGTGCATTAGTTATAAAAATGTAAACTACCATAACTATGTAAACTGTGAATATATATAAAGTTCATATTCATATATATTATACATTGTGATGTACATTGTATAATTATTACTTGATTTTATGCGGCTCCCAAAAAAGTAAATATATAAAAACAATTTAACAACTAACATTAAATGCAACTTAACAAAATATTAAAATATGCTATCACAAAAATATTATATGAGGGAGGGCATTTAAAATAGGAATAAATTTACAGCGCATCTATAGACGCAACAAACAGGTTGTACATATTGAATTTACTATGAATGACCATGACAGCTATATAAAGCTGTGATAAATATGCCTGAACTAGATTTTATTTTTCTAAGATTTTGTTATTTATGTATGGCAGGTTAATACATATGTGATGCCATTTGTATTATAAATGATAGGTTTAAGAACAAGATATCTTTGGTATATACTAAAAAGAAAAAAAAATACTTTACATATGATAACCTTTTTAATCAAAGAACAAAACAGTGAACAAATGATTAAATTCAGCATACAGTATATAATATGGATACATTTATAATATGGATTAATGTGTAACAAATTGTTCAATAAACTTGACAAATATCATTTTTCCTCCACATTGTTTTATACATCAAGGAAATTGGGATGTTTACCTTCAGATGGAGGGATATTAGTGTAATCTGGAAAATAAATGAACATCATAATAGTATAAAAAGACTATAACAAATAATATTCAGTGCAAAATAACATTAAAATCACCTGTCACAAAGCAATATTCTCTATTTTATACCATTTTTTAAAAAGTAATAAATGACTTAATTTATTAATTTTGTGACGCATAGAACTGTCCCATCCAAATCACCTCAAAATCTTTTCATATTGTGACTAATGTACTTGAACTAATGTAAGATAAACACATTCCTGTTGGAATGTATGCAGGTTCTATAAACAAAAGTGAAATATATTTTAAATTGTTTAAAAAGATATAATTCAAATTAGAAAAAGTACAATAAAAATACATCTTTAATATACAGATTAATATACAGACAATTTGGTGGAGTGACTTGGACCGAATTCTCAAATACACTTAAAGTACAAAACTAACCACAACAAATTCATATATAAGGATCTGTCTTTATATTTCCATTTTTGTATAAAGTTGTTGTGGATAAATACTCCATCCATTTTTTTTATAGGATTGTAATTCTTTTTTCTTTTCTAAATAATATAAAATTCTATCAAAATTCTGTCACTTAACCTTAAACTAATGGTGCATAAACTCTTAATTGATGAATATCCTGTATTGTCTACAAGAGAAAGAGGAAAAAATGTAAATGAAAAAAAAAGTAAAAAGTAAAAAATGACTTAGGGCTGGATTCAGCTCATGAGTTACACTCTCATGGGCAAACCATGTTGAATTGCAGGGGAGGTAAAATTAATGTCAGTGTTTGCATGCAGAGAGAATACTTTATTGTTGCATGTTGCACACATATACTGACCAGCGTTACTGTTACACTGTTATTAGACTAGGACTAGGAAACATCAGCTGTCACTTGGTATGCTGATTGCAACTAATGAAATGTACCTCCCCTGCAATTCAACATGGTTTTGCCCATGAGAATGTAATAGTCA
This sequence comes from Platyplectrum ornatum, assembly GCA_016617825.1. Taxonomy (NCBI): domain Eukaryota; kingdom Metazoa; phylum Chordata; class Amphibia; order Anura; family Limnodynastidae; genus Platyplectrum; species Platyplectrum ornatum. The sequence goes on from JABWIB010006127.1 coordinate 29,419, forward strand.
TGAGAGTGAAAAGCTGAATCTGGCCCTTAATGTATACATTTTGTTATTCTTATTAATCTAATTGTCCTGAAAATATTCTATTCCTATTACAAATCACCTAAAACTACTTTTTTATTTTGTCGGTTTTATTTTGTGATTATATATGAAAACTAATGTTGGATAAATACACACCTGATGGGTTGTCTTTAGATTCTAGAAATGAAAGTGAAATATATTTTAGATTTTTTAAAATAGATATAATTAAAATTGGAATAAGTACAATACAAATACATCTTTACTATACAAACAATTTGGTGGAGTAATTTGGACCAAGTCCTGGAATACACTTACAGTGCAAATATCACAAGAACAATAAGGTTTGACAAAAAATGAATATATGAGGATCTGTATAGGTATTATCAAGATATCTGTATAAAATTGTTGTAGATATGCACCATCTAGATATTATTTTTCTAAGATCTTTATGTTATTCTGATATGGCAAACACACATTTTATAGGATTGTAATAATAGACTTAGTAAATGATTTTTTGTAAAGATTAAATATATCTTGAGTAAAATATTGTATTTTCTTCTGTAAATAATCTAAAATTATTTCATGTCACTTAACATTAAACAAATGGTGGATAAATACTAGAAAGAGAAAAAAAGGTAATGAAACAAAACTTTTAAAAAGTAATAAATTACTTCATTTATGAATATCATCATGTGTAGAATTTTCCTAAGAGAAATATTCTATTTCTGCTCCAAATAACCTAAAAGTCTTTTATGTTGTCATAATGAACTAAATCTAATTTTGGATAAATACATACCTGATTGGTTGTCTTGAGATGCTAGAAATAAAAGTGAAATATATTTTACATTTTTATAAAAGATATAATTAAAATTGGAATAAGTACAATACAAATAGATCTTTACTATACAGACAATTTGGTGGA